>JAVQJD010095376.1:0-21443 GCA_036023655.1 Nannoperca australis | reverse complement strand
AAGGGCTGGTGATGAATCACAAGTGCTATAAGTAAGTACATCGCTGCCAATGGCAGAATCAAAAAGAGCATTAAATCTAAGAACAGATGATCTTTGTACATTATCAAATACAATACATTCAAACTAAAATACAATTCCACTATAATATCATACAATATGCATGTTAAAGTGTTGTTGTGTTCACCATCTTAGCATCTGGTTATTTCCCTATGTTTTGAACAGCAATAGAGAGGAGACATTATTACTAATGAAATTACAACAACATGTCACAGAGAAGCTGTATTTGGACTTTGTAACTTTTTTTAGATCAACTTTTAAGCCTTGTAAGGCATGAACTAAACACCAGACAAGGGAAAATGTGTCTCAGGGTCGAAACCACAAGAGATTCAGGTCTGTTGAACCGTCAGCTATGATGGAGTTGAAACAAACAGAAAGTGTGGACCTGGAGATGACATCACCAACCAAAGCTCTGTTGCCAGATGCTCAATGTAGGAATTATCTTTTTTCCAACACTTGGCAAGGGAAGCATGTACACTCCAATCCTTTTTTATAGCTAAATACCTCTTTGCCAAGCTTTGTTGAAAGCACGTACTGTAGTTTCACATGACAAATGTGAAACAGAAAAAAGACCCTGCAGCTCATCTTCTACCAACACCCTCAGGTTTCAGTTCTGCATATTATCTGTGTGTCTAGTTGTCCGGAACCCGAGTCTTTTAGAGTTGATTCTTCTCACCTATAAAAGGTTCCTGCAGGGATGTGCGCTTGGCTTTTAGTGTTGTATCTCATTAAGCAGCCTGAGAGGTACTGCAGCATCATAACAGATAGCTCAGGTGGTCTGACCCACAACAGAACAGCACTCAGCCACCCCACACTTTTTCTAAATATGTACACAAGTGCACAGGAGAGCGCCAGGGAGCCCAGAGGAGACCGCACTGGAGCTCGCTGCTACACCCGCGGATCATAAATCCACCATAGGACAGGCAGGCTGAGCTGGAACGTTTAGACACCGTGGGCCAGGTGATTTATGGATCGATGTAACCTCTGGAGTTTAAAAATAACAAGAACAAATCTCGCCTGGGATGGAATACCTCTGCGCGGCACTGATACTGTAAAACCACTTTAAAGACATTTCATCCACTCAACAGGAAAGCGTGAGTTAGAAAAATTGTATGAGTTATGTGATAGAGAGGGTTATATATTATAAAAGACCCCCAGCCCTTATATTTTAATAAAATGCTGAAATGGAGCCGGTGTAATGCAGGGAGCTTATAGCTTCTTTTAGCAGCTTAAGACAGAGGAGGTTTAATGAGAAGTCGTTAATGGAAATATTATTGGAGCATACTGTTAACAGCCTCTTTCCTCACCGCTCAGGCCAAAACCATTTCCTTCTGACTTCTTTGTACATGCTGCTTAGATCGAACATCACTCACTCCCTACAATACCCCCCAAACCCCAAACCCCACCCCCCACCCTCCAAACGACATCCGCCAGCTCCCACCAGCTCCCACCAGCTCCCTGCTACACAAACCAGCACCAGCAAGACAGAGGAGAGGGCCAGTAACTCACACTGTGACCCACAGTGATCCCAGCTCAGGCCTTTCTGGGTGAAGGCCTTCCTGCACATTGAGGATTTACTCCTATGACAGATCCCGCAACTTCCTTACTGGGCCTCACATTTAATGGAGTGCAAAGTTCCCTTTAATATTTCTACAGGTGTCAGGGACAAGGATACTGTAGCGCAGGGCTCTTCTTTTAATGGAAAGCCTTGTAAAATTTTCCATAAAAGCTCCTTTTAAGCAGACAGGAGATATAAAATATCAAGAGCAAGGGAAGATTATAAGAGCTTGACTTTTTGAAGATGGCGTAAAACCAAGGGCAAACTATTTGGCTTCATTTATAGACTTTCTGCAAGTTTGTTTAAATAATTTGTACTCAGCTGTTTATCATCTAATTTAGAGCTTTATCTGTCATTTTGCTCATATTTTTTGAGCAGTCTGCTCCTTTTTTTGCTCAAAAAAGTAAACTAAGAAAACGTGTGTGTGTGTGTTACATTAAATGTTAGTTAGTGTGTAGTTATACAGATACCCTCCCCTCACACCCCTCTCATCACTCCACACAACATCAACAAAAATTTTCTTCATTTGCCCCCAAAAAACATGTACCCTTTGATAACTAAGGCTGCAAATTCACCTTAATAATGAGGGAATGCAAACAGGTTGCTGTTATTCTGCTAACGCTTCTTTCTGTGGCTCACACTGTGGTAGGTGTTGTTATGTTTAAAAGGCACTGAGGAACAATATAGCGCTGCTTCCCCAGCCACATACAGCTGTCATCATCCCCATTCACAAGGCCTAGATGAGCAGGAAAACACTAATCATGTCATCACTGTTCTGCATAGGAGCAAGAGCCCTATTTAGCGAGATAGCAGCTTGTAATTACGCTGTCCTCCAGGGCTGCAGCATTGTGGTGGGCCTGGCCAGCGCCAAGAAAAGCAGCAGAGGAGCTGATTAACTTGGACTTACATCTTGCATTCTTTTGCAATGCCTTGCTGCACCTAGCTGCTGGTGCACACGGTACATATGATCGTCTGTAATGGTGCTCATTAATGACAAGTTAATGTTCCTGAAATACCTCAAGGACCTCCGCGCCCACACACAGTGTAAAAACAAAAATGGATTCATGGTGCCACACATACATTTTTACATCTGCAGTTTCCTAAACTTCCTATCCTAACACACAAAGACACAGGCACACAGTCAGTCTTATACACGCACACATACTGTGGCACTTGTGTATGGGTGGAAAATATTTGATTGTCAGCCATTGCTGGATGCGGACTCAACTTTTTCATTAAAAACTAACAGTCTACCGCCAGGCTTCATGAGGCTGTACTTAGACACTGCAGTGTTTTGAGCTGAATGCTAATGTCAGTACGCCAACATGCTCATGTTAACAATGATACCATGATGGTGTTTAGCAGGTATATATTTGACATATGACATATTTGGTCATAAACCAAATTTAAACATATTTAAAATTTGAATAAAATAAAAAAAAGTAAACGGTTCACAAAAGAGAAAACAATTCATCCTAAGAGGAACATGAATGTCTGAAGGTAATTTCCTGGCAATCCGTCCAGTAGTTGTCGAGACATTTCACTCAAACTCAAAAATGTCAACCTCATGGTGACGCTATATAAAAAATGTCAGTAGATCGTTGATGTCTTTAGAATTCATCCTCTGGGGACCATGAATGTCTAGTTATAATATCGAATAGTTACTGAGATATTTTAGTCTGGACTAAAAACCTTTGTTTCTCCTCCTTACTGTCTCCTCGACTGGATTTTACTGGTGTAATGTACCAAACCTCCATGCATTATCTGTTGTGGAGGTTGAAGGGTATAGCATAGAGATCCCGAAGACAGAACTGCATCTCCTTTCACCCATGAGAACCCCTTGAGGTATTTTTGGGCTACACCATAGACTTACCCTGAGGTTTAACATATTGCCAGTCTAGCATTTGGAAGTGCACATACCAGACAATAACCCAGCTATCACTAAGGCCACCTAGTCTTATCGTTTTTGGAAAAGACATGTAGACTATTTATTGCCTGGTTTGGTCTCAGTCTTCAACAGGACTTGTCCTGCCTCTGCTGTAACTCTCAGCCAGCTTTAGACTTGGTGAAATGTATTTGGACTTGTTTCAGGTGGACTTCCTCACTGCACAAGCACATGCATTCGCAAGACACCTCCTGCAAATGGGTGACATGGAAAAGGAGCCACCACCCTTCCATACTGGGAATGCCTCGCAAGGATATCCTGGTCCAAGGTGTTAACATTGCATTTCTGGCCAGTATACTTTTGTGTGTAATTTTTATATGTTTTAAAATATATATCACATTTGTAAATATCCCTTGAACAGAGCAATAAGTTACTATACATAGTGTTTCAACTTAAAAAAACACATCTGTCATTTTGACTAACACAGTATTTAGAGAATAGGAGTATGAAGCATGTAGTAATAACAAAGACATCTCTGAGAACACACTGTAGACGCAATCACAGTTATGGATCACAGTGTTTTACATGCATGGATTTCACTGCATAAACATCTCTGTGTTTTGTCAGTGATGGCTGGTGAATGTTAGTCTAAAAGAGAAGTGCTCAGCCAATGAGGTGAAATTAGGAAAATCTTATTTTGAGGTTTTGCAACAACATATCTGTGTGCTGCCACTACATCATGTGAAATTCTTTGTAAACAAAGGTGATACAAATGCATACCAGAGTTTTCAATACACACACAGGATCTGCTTTATGTCCTGCCACAATAACATCAAATACCTTAATCCAATAGAGGGGGAGGGGAATTCCAAAGAATAAAAATAAAGGATTTAGAGATGATGATTTTGGAAACAATACCAATAAAAACACACAAGCCCCCTGCTTTTTGCACAGCCTGTTGGTTGAGATCAGAAGTGTGTTAGAAAAAACAACAACTCAGTATATTTTCTGGTTCAAAATCCTTTGGTGGATGTTTAATTGTTTAATTCAACAAACCGCTTTACACAAGAGTATCTATGTAATCCTTCACCTAGGATCCAGCAGCGTAGCAATGGTGTGAAGATTAGAAGCTTATCCAATTAGCCCTGTGCTAAGACTGGCTGAGCCAATCAGGCACATCTAAAGGGCACGGCCACACTGAAGTGCTGCCCGGCCGCCACAGATCAGTAGAGCAACAGAAAAAAGTGTAAGGCCTAACCACTGGAATAATAGGGTGTCCTCTTGTTGCTCCCAAACCAGTATTCAATTAACGTCCTCTTTCTCAAATTGGTTTTGAACTTAAGTATTAGAGAGAGGAAAGCTTAGATTATTTAAGCGTGAATAATATTATTACTGCTTGTCGAGACCTCACACTGTGTCTTTTAGCTTTCTCAGTATCCTGACTTTTAAAAAAAAGAAGAAAAAAGATTAATCCAATAGGTGCACGTTAAAGGTTTCTTGTGAAGAGTTTTAATGTTTTGATTAAATTTCTACTGTCCACACTAATCTTTTATTTTATTTTACAGACTTTCAGGTTTTAATGAAACTCAACTTCCCAAACAACACATTCAACTAAGAGGGTTCTTGATATTGTTGTATTTTCACTCAAACATTATAAAAATTATAATAACTTGGTGGTCAACATCCCGTCACTCAAGACAAACCACTGTGTAGGATGGACTTTGACATGCTCGCAGAACAAATTACAACAATTTCCTTGATGTCCTTCATAATTAGAATATCAACTGACATGATGATTCCAGCTTACCTCTGTGATTTTCACTCATGGATCCTACACTGAGCTCCCGGGAACGTTTCCAAGAGGAGTTTCTATGGGTAATAATGTTTTGCCATCATTCTCTTCTAAACACTGCCCTCTACAGGTCAGAAGTGGCATGGATTTATAGGTTGGAACAATAAGTCTACTTTTGAATTGATGTGCATAAAGAGAGACTGTGTTTTGGTCATGCTTCCTGCACAGAGATTAATGTTGCATGCATGGAGCTTTAAAAGGCATTTTGAATTGCAGTTTTGTGCCTTTCATGTTTGGCATAATTCACCCTGCTAAGATGCCACCCTGCAGGTCAGCTGCAGAGACTAACTGGAGACTCTTTCAGCGAAGGTGCCACAGTCATGTCAAAGAGAGAATTATGACAATTTTTTCCTCATTTGTCTTCATGGCAAAGCACAGGGTACACAGTCGTCAATGTGTCTCCCCACCCACACAGCTGGGTGGTCTGCCAATCTGAATGTGACCCCAATAAAGACCTTTGTGCCGCGCGGCTCTAAAATGCGCCTGCTCTAGCATGAACCTCACTTTTGTTCAAGTGTCAGGGGGACACTGATTCACGACACATTATGCAAAACACAAAAGGATTAAACAGAAGGCCTGTTTGCCACTGAAATGCATTGCAGCTTACTTTTATCATATCAAATGAAATGTCACCCACTGTGATCTTTTTGTTATAGAGTGAAGATGGAAATGTTCTTTGGCTTTTGTGCCAACAGTTTACATTTATATAAAGAAACATACAATTAAAACTCAAATATATCAGATTTATAAACATTGCTATACAAGCACGTGATGGGGGTTTGCAAGTTTCATCAGTCTTGAACTAGGCGACTTAAAAGAACTAATTAAAATGATTCTTCAAAGTTACACACAGCTGATGTGTGGTGGAAACAGTGCAGCCAATGGATCAGTAATCAGTGAAGTACTCGGCAGTGGTGACACACCATCACATCACATCTGAATCTAAAGTGTCAACTCAGCCTCATCTTGTCAACTATTACATGGAGTCTTTGAGTTTTGTTTAATGTACAGGGGAACTCAACAACATAGTGTAAACAAAAATATATAATAAATCATTTAAATGTAATTCATTTATTTTATTTTTTACACATTTAGTAGTCAAAATTAACCAGAATTGTACTACAGATTTAGATATACAAGTTTATATGCCCTTGCCCTGCAAGAACATATATTTTAAAAATGCTGTAGGCTTGCAAATTATACATGCATTACGAAATACAGTATATTGATCGAGTGGACTATTTTATTTACTGCTAATCCTGTGCCAAGTCGCGTGCTTGCTGTAGTTTGGGCTCTACTGTATTTCCCAGCATGCATCGAGTGCGACACTCTCGCTGTACAGGTTGCCAGTTAATCACAGCTAAATACACACTGATTAGTATGAGAAAATAGAGCTACTTCAGAGTTTAACGCTTGTAACATCTTTTACTTTGGCTAACTTGCTCAGTTTGTTTCGAGACAAGATAAATACGTTTTTAAACGTAGCATTTTTAACAGCAGACATTTTGACTTGTCATATTTTGGAAAAGCACAGGTGTTACTAACAACATTAACGTTTCCCAGTAAGCCATGACAGTACCTTTTGTAGGCCTAGCCTATATTAGCAAGATGCTAATACAAGAGCAGCAGAACAAACTGGTGTAAAGTTAGCGTGTTCCTTGATCGAAGCAGCTAAATATATTTCAGACATAATTAATTTGATTGTGTCGTAGGCTACTGAGACGTGTCAAAATGTCTTCCGTGGAAAACGCTTGAAAACGAGGTTTTAGCCAAATATAACAAAAATATGTTCGACAGGTGAATTAAATTAGGCTGATTAAAAACAGGTGCTGCTCACCGTCTCTTCTCACTGAAAGAACCAACAAGCCAGACCGGGACTGAAAGGTTAGACAGATGTACAACAATCTTATCTTCTTTGATATCAGGAATGTTTTCCTCTTAATAAAAGCAAAGTAAAAATGTCAAAATTAAGAATTATGACCATCGTTTTAGTTGACTTGAGAAGTTTTCCCTCAAACTAGCATTACTACAACAGTTGGTTACTAAATGAAGAATGTTAAATATAATACATTTTACAACAGAATGTGTTTAAAGTTACTTTGTATTGTAAATGAAAGCACCTTTATGTCAGTCTGAATCTACCTATGATGCTGTTTTTAAAAGGTGTTTCAAACTTTATCCCTCTTCCCAGCTGCTTTGACAGTTGAAAACAAGCCTCGGAGGCTGATGTGACATGGTGCCGTCTTACTGGTTCACACTGTATCAGGCCTGCAGCCTCTGAGACTGTATCTGGTGAACTAGACAGGAGGTGAGGGATCATGTAATGTGTGAAACTTCATTTATATATATATATTTATTTCAGGTCATGACAGGAGGGAATCTTATCACTGGCTTCCCTTCTGACTCAATGGCCAAAGCACTGAGGCTGGATAACATGACTGGAACACACTAGCTGTGAGTTCACGAATGCTGAAATAAAATGCATATTGTTTCTTTATATTGTCTCTGTACATTGTTGACAAATGCAGATGTTGCCTCGCTGATCAGCGTCCTGGGTGGCAGGAGGCTCATTATTCTGGGGGCGAAGTGTCAGGGGAACTCTTGTAAACAGATTTCAGTAGGCACTGGTAAAACACCGCTTTTTATAAATAGTGCAATACAGTCAAAGTCCATACATAATTAGAAAGCCATCCATTTGAAAGTTAATTGCTTCAGCCTTTTTTGCTTGTGCTATTCAAGCTTTGTTGTTTTGCAAATAATATAAAATATTATGTGGCAAAGTGAAATTGCAGTCAGCACTTTGTGGCAGCACCCACGGCAGTGACTGATAATTTTCTGAGAAGAGTTTAAATTGTCCTGGCTGCGTCCTTGGATTTCCTTGCACATTAGCTCACGTTCAGCCAAGTTGGATAGGGAGCATCATAGCAGCTATCATCATCATCATCCAATAAATCTTTTATGGAATTCATAAGAGGCTTTGTTTGTGCGGCTCACGCTTGTTCTGAGGCCTCTTTATTGTTGATTTAACTGAGTGCTGAAAGGGTCACTGCCCTGGTGGTAAACTCAATTTAGGATCTTGAAGGAGGTCCTCTGAGGAATATTACTATAACACCAACATATGTCTCACAATCTTAATAAAATGACTTTATTAAGATTGTTGCATCAGACATAAGACTTTAGATCATGGATGGTGCCTTAGATACAGTTTTAAAGGGTACACTGAATTATTTAGGGAACAAAAAGTTGCTTTTCTGCTCTGTATGGAAAGTGGCAAACCCTGCTAGCACAATAGATGACAGATGATGGCTGAATGCTGTGTAGCTGCTTCAGATTCAGGTTCCTGATATTGTGTAGGCTGTAGCAGTGGGTGGTGATCGTGTGTAGCTCTATCTTAGGCAGTGTGGGTCTGTGAAATTATCAGCCAAATTTACCAATCAGGTAGAACACTTAGTAGCTGGTGTTTCCTCAAATCTTTACTTCCTCCCGATGAGGATTGTAAAGTAAAACCAAAGATTGAAGTTGCAGCGATGCCTTTGTCCTTGTAGTGTGGAAGAAAATGATGTCGTTGCTACACTGTGCGACCGACAATGTGTAATTTTGTAGCGACAGCTCTTCTGCAGAAGCAGGTGCACGGTCAGAGTACCAGGTGATAGCGGGCAGACATACTGAATCATCAGGAATCTCCACCTGTACATATAAGGTACTTGAGAGACACATTCATCTCAACCAGCCAGAACAGTGTGACCTGTCATGTGGAACAGATGCTCGTGTACTGTGACAGTGCTGGTACTGTGAGTGGTGCCATGTTGTGTCACCATCATCTATTAAATACGCATTTGTTGCTTTGTCCCCAGTATGACGTGTCAAATTCAAACCTCACCAGTAGAGGGAGCCATAACACAAGTCATTTGAAGTTGAAGCACAATCTGAAGTATGTCCTCTTTAAACAAGAAAAGCAAATTTTCCTAAATTCTAAATGCAATACAGGTAAATATTGATGTTCTTGTCTTTTTGTGTTTTGCAGTCGCACTACTCACAATTTCAAGTCCTTCACTTGCAGACTTTTTCATCATTAATCAGCAGCTTTCACTCTAATAAGAGTATGACCCTTTGAATCTGACCGCCTTTTGTGCCACACTGCCAGTGTGCAGATGCTGACTCATGTTATGCCCTGTTTATAATTACAACAACCTCCTCAAAACAATCTCCATCTATTCGTACGCACATATCACCAGCTAATAGCACCTGCCTTTTTGCAAAACCAAGATTGATGGCGTGCTGCAACGGGACGGAGGAGGCTTCCTGTTCACACAAGTCACAGCTTGGGATTGACAGCTGTTGCCACCACCTGAGATAGCAGCAGCATAATGAGGGAGGGGAGGAGAGATAAACCCACCAAGGGATTTGAACAAAAAAAGGATAATAATATTCACGATTAGACTACAGGCCCGGGAGACCGGAATAAATTGTATTTCTGCCGCTGTGCTAAATATGCTGGTTTTGGTTCCTTGCTGCATGTGTGTGTTTAGTTCCCTGCTGTAACGGATAACCGTTGAGATACAGTGAAAGTAGGACTGGTTGTGGATGAAATAGGGCATGAATAGAAATAGCACTATAGCCCGGGCTCCACAGTCTCTGGAGGGAGTGCTGTGTCAGTTGCCTCATGTGTGCTGTTAAGCCGATGGCTGTCTATTCTCCGTCCAGGTGCGTGCGTGTGTGTGTTTGTGTGTGGGAGATCCTGCCCAGGACCCACAAGCTCCTGGAGTCCACGAGAAAGCATAAGGCCTCTGCCAAATGCATTAAGATTAAAGGCATTGACAAGGAATGTGTTATTGCCAGCTCAGATGGGGCCTGCATAATCTGGGACCCGGTGGAAGCCAGAACTCGCCCACTCAACCCCTTCTGTTTATTTTCTGCTGAAACTAATTCACATCACAGGAATGGTTAAATCAATTTAGTGCTGATGAGGGCGATCGCCTTGTTAAACCTTCAAAAACTTTTGTAGAACGTCGTATTTAGTCAGCGCTGTAAAAGTGCATGAAGTGCTATCAATTTCCTCCTGGGGTGTGCGGTTTCGTCACCGTGGACACGTACAGTAGGCATTTTGTTAGGAGTCAGGTGGTCCTGGATAACGCTGATCAGCACTGTCTGTGTCATCTCCCAGATGAAATGCAGGTCAGTATTTGTGAAAGAAGCTCTGCACATAAATCAAAAGAATCATCTAAACTTCCATTGTGCTGTACTACATTTAAGTTTGAATGTTGGAAATGCTCAAAACCTACAGAACTTGTGTGATGTGCTCTTGGCTCTGGTCATATTTTACTGTAGCGAGGCAGCCATCAGGGCAGTGTGACAGTCACAGTGCATTGTTCTTTTAGCTAAGGGAGTGTTTGTTCCCAGAGCAGACGGCACATATGACTCAGGCGTCCAGATGGTCTCTGTTGCCTACTTCATCTTTGGGGTTGACATTTCCTTCTCTGCAGAGAAAAGCGTCGCAGGCAAATTACCTCTCCATTTAGAGGCATAACATGACTTAACTATTACGCTGCAACACTGATCTAATTATGTGTACTACACAACTCTTTTGTTTATATTATCATAAGTTTGAGTTGGTGCCACATTAATGTTCAAAACGTTGTGCTTTGAATGAGATGTTCTCTCACATCAGACATTGGGCACACATAGAGACATGTACTGTATGTCTTTACGATGGTGCACCTCCCTTTTCATAGTAATGGAAGAACTTACACATGATATGGAATTAGATATCAGTGTTAGCCATAGGAGAAATCATCTTTGCAAGAGAAATATTAAAAGGTACCTGTCTTTGGGAAGAAATAATGAAAAAATGCTCTAAAAACTACATCAAATAACAAGTGAAAAAGGCCAAAATAAGAAGGAGGCAACTGCCAAACCCAGAGGTGGTTATTGCTTAGAAACAAACTCTCAAACATGCACAGATAGAGAGATAGGTGGCAGTCGCTCAGAGGTGCCTCTGGGTCATTGTAGCAATAGTTAAAATGTAGTATGTTTCATTTAGTCCCTTGGAGTCAAATGATGGAAATACTCCAGTCCCTTGCTTTTTGGTAGTTTCATCACATCCCCATCATGCTGTCAATGACTGTTGAAAAGTACCATAAGCAGATGTATATGGCTTTGGTTTGTCGTGGCTGAGAAGTCATCAAAAATGTGGATTTAAGCAGGAGAGGAGGATCAATTCAAAGAGTCGACCCAACACATGTCAGGGGAGTATGACTAGTTCCTCCTGCAGGTACTGTACGTATCACAATAGCTTGAAGCAGGAAAGACCTGCTGGTTCTCACTGGCCCAATAGGTACACTGTGAAACCTATTTCATGGAAGTTACCTTGTAACCTTGTTGGTTCACACAAACACTTTATTAGTTTATTGTTAGTTGTTTGGAGGCAGATGATGTTGGGAAAGGAGGCCTTTGACGAGGCATAGCTTGTTTGTATACAGGCCTTCAAATTCAAGTTGGGGTATTCTGAGCGCTGGGCGTCTGCTGTGTGCACTCATGGCCGTTTCCCTCAGCTTAAAGTATGCCATGAGTATTCTTGAGTTTCCTCTCTTGTAATTGAGCCTGCTGGTGGGATTATTGCTTCCCAACAACAACAGGTATTCCATACCATCATCAGCACCACTCTGAAGGGAAACAGAGTAGGAGGCTCCCTTTGAGAGCAAAGACTTGGCTCAGACTCTTCATTTTGCATCAGCAGTGAGGAGGAGGAGGAGGAGGAGGAGGAGGAGGAGAGTCAGTCATAATGCTTTCGCTCACTGCTGCAATAAATCAGCAGTTGTGTAGTGTTAGTAAGACCGGCCTGTGTTATTAAACATATCTATGTTGTGAGCGAAGGAGATAAGCGGTGCCGCTCTCCTAAACTTCATGGCCTAGGAATGATGGTAATAATCCAGGACAATGTAACCTGTGATAAATGCCTTCCAAGGTTAAGCTAATGAATTTCCTCTGTAAGTTGCTGGGGTCTCTCTCGCTCTCTCTCTCGCTCTCTCTCTTTTTGCATTTTTTGTTCTAAATAGGCAGAAATCAGTACATTAGACCAGTGATTCCCAACTAACTAGGGAGTACTTGTGCAGTTGCCAGAGGGTAAGTAGAACAATTGTGGAGTAACTCAAAAGATTTGATTGAAAAATATATATTCACATATTGAGTCAGCAGTAACACCTGTATATAGCTACACCCAATAGTTAGCTAAAAGTAATGATAAATGGTTGAAATGTCTAGCTTCTAGCTTGTGCCACTCGTAGTACCAATGCAAACCAAACCTGACCAAACCAAGTGAAATACTGAAGAATTATTGCAACAATATCCACTTTTTAATTAATTATGCCACTAACTCCGTTAGCTCCCACATATATAGAAGAAGAGCAAGCCACACTTTCATTCCTTGGAACTGCCCATATGAGAAGAAAATTGATTGACAGGTGCCAGTGTGTGGAGCTACTCTCCCATTAATCATCTCACGACCCCTCAGATTTATCTTGTTATCTTGACCCATAGGTTGGGAACCACTAGACTGAACTACACAACTAAATGCTATATAATGTAGTTAAAGCAACAACAGTAAAATGTTACATATGTTTGATTCATCAGCATTAATAAGTTAATACCATAATAATACATAGGGTACATTTTCCTTTTTGCTGATAATAGCCTACTTCTTATACTTAAATAGGATTATGAATGACAGAGTAGTTTACACTATAGTACTGGTACTTTTACTTAAGTAAAGGATCTGAATACTTCTTCCACCACTGATGGAAAGTAAAATAAATCAGTGACAGAGACGTTTTCTACTCTGACCACACTGCTCTCTTATCTCCCCCATGTGCTGGAAAGTGGGAGGGGGCAGTCGCACAATCGCAAGCCTTTTCCAGGCGAAGTTAAGAGCGATGGGAGGGGAGCGCTCAGTGCTGCAGCTGGACGGCGGAGCGGCTCGTGTTGTGCCGGGCACGTCGAGACGCTGCTTGTGACAGCGGGATCAGAGTGACGATGAACGCCTTCAGTAAGTGCTGGGATGGATGAGGAAGGTTCACCGTCAGCGCGGAGTGGAATAACTGTGCTGTTGCGTCTCCTGGCTCCGCGATGGTGTCACATCTGCGCGCTTTTCCCTCTTCGATCCGGACGGGGGACACCGGCGGAGAAGTGACACACCGGCGTCGGAATCTACACAGTTATCAGTCTCAGAATAGACGCGCGACGGAGTAGAGGCATTGTCATGGAGAAACAGAGCCGAGTCAGGGAGCAAATACCGACATCGAAGGAAGAGAAGCGCAAAGAGAAGAAGGCGAAATCGGGGAAGCTTTTCCGAAAGAAATCGCTCAAGTCTGTGGGGAGTTTTATGAACAGAATCATCAAAACTTTGGGCACTTTCACCCACTTTGGAGACGCAGACGCGCCGGACGCGGAGGACGACGACGGGGGGTTTCGGAATGGCGCACCTTGCACCCTCAGCGCCAGCTCGGGAATCATCAAAGAGGACGCAGGCCCACAGGTGGCTTGGGATCGCGTGGTAAAAAACACTTCGAGCACGTCTTCCTCGCTGTGCACCGGCAGAGAGAAACTCCTTTGCCAATACGGAGACAAGATCCCAGGTGTTCTGGGGCTGAAGAACCACGGGAACACCTGCTTCATGAACGCCGCGGTCCAGTGTTTGAGCAACACCGACCTGCTCGCGGAGTACCTGGGTCTGGAGAGGTACAAGCTGGACCTGAGTCAGACCAGAATCAACGGGCTGGTGAGAAGTGACGAGACGCGGCACGCCAAGGGAGAAGTCACGGAGCAGTTGGCGTCACTTGTTAGAGCTCTGTGGACTCTGGAGTACACCCCACAGCTGTCTGTGGACTTCAAGGTACCCAACGTGCATCACGGCAGCCAAAAAAGCTCAGTTTACTTATTAGCACAGACTAGGCTCAGTGATGAAAAGTGCTGGCACTGTTAAGAAGGTAAGGCCAGTCTTACAGTGGTCATCATTAACTCAACACATCACTGGTTCCATGGTACCTTAAATGCAGCTTTGGGTTTAGTCAAATATAATAACAGGTTATGCACACAGTATACTATAAACACCACTGTGAAGTCTTACAGAATTTGCTATTATTGCCAATAGTATAGCGACCACTCTCTTCCCACATGCATTAACAAGAATATGATGCTTTGCCTTGTGACTTCAGTGTTTTCCTGCCAGGTGATAATGAGGCTGCTGCTCTGTGTCTCTGCAGTCGGGGACAGGGTCAGCAGGTGCAGGGCTGGACTCTTCCCCCAAGACCCTATGCCACGCCACTAAAAACCTTAGTGATAACAATATGGTTCAGGTTTTATGAACAAACCCCAGTAGATGTGTGATGGCTTTAAGTTAATCATCACATCCTAGTTGCAGCTGTGTGCAGCAATAACTAGAACCTCTCACAGCGTGGCAGGTGAAGTAAGGTGCAGGTGACTGCTCATCTGTATGGTAGTTAATTTAGATGTGTTGCTGTTGTGATGCAGAGTACGTTGGCACAGGAAGGATATGATTTACTGTAACACTTTGTATTTAAAGGGACATTTCACTACATTTGACGTGGATGTCCAGTAAGTGTCGATGGTACATGCAGTCAGTTGAAGCAATAAATTCCTCAGTGCGTGCTATATTGATCAAGAAAACAGAGTTTTTCAGCTTGCGTAGCCGTGCCAGCAGTGCCTACATGTACCAGGACGCATTGCGCACACGCTTCTGATGCTCAGCCCCCAAATCCTTCCAAAAACTACCCACGCTGAAATTCATTGTAGCAGAATGATTCAGTTTCAGTTGCCACTGGGGCGGCAATTAGAGCAAAGGCACCACCAGTCGCTGTTTGCTCTCTGCAGCTCAGGTTCTGGATGGTCCCGCCGACCATATCCTCTTGCACAGCTAATGAAGCTGCCGCCTCGGCCTCTCTCCGCTGCATTCCTTCTTTCATTTTGTTTGCTACTTTGCAATACAAGTGAGCAAAGCCTTCCTTGCCCCCAACTACGTCACTGTACACATCAAACGACCAGAAGAACAACAGATTTTGCAGCTGCACCCCAGAGACACAGAACATCAGCAACCACTGCAGGCATTCCTCACATTATATCCCCAACTTGGAAAAATAGAGATAAGGTTGGAAATCTGCAAAATAGTCCTTTAAGAATCTTCCTTCCCTGATCAGGGGCTGTGGCGGAGTCCTATCAGGAGACCCTCAGGCATTCCTACTCTGCCCTTACTGAAGATGGGGGGAGGGGTACTTTATCTGCCTGCAGCTCTTTGCTCTGGATTTCTCTGAGCCATAGTTCAAGGCAAGAAGTAGATAATACGGAGCAGCGAACAAAGAAACTCCACAATGGATCTATTCTTGGAAATGCTAATTACTCTGTAAGAAAAGGGTGTAAGTATGGCTACTGGAATATCTTGACCCCTCCTGACACTTTCACGTCTGTCCCC
Source organism: Nannoperca australis (assembly GCA_036023655.1). Lineage (NCBI taxonomy): Eukaryota > Metazoa > Chordata > Actinopteri > Centrarchiformes > Percichthyidae > Nannoperca > Nannoperca australis. Next base: position 5,611 of record JAVQJD010095376.1, on the reverse strand, counting down.
ACACTTGAATATATTGTAGTGAGGAAGCCGGGGTTTACCTGAGAGCCAACTACAGTAACTGTTGTCAGGTTTCTGCTGCATATGAAATGCAGCGTTGAAAATCAGAATCAATTCCCACATTGATTCCTTCCTTCTCTTTTGCTCTCTCAAAAAACTCGACTCCCCTTTCAACCCCAACCCTTGCTGTCAATAATTCCTAAATTCCACACTTTCATTCCCCTCTTATCTCCTGGGACTCAGATATCAGATATTTTCAAGACAACAATCGGAGGGAACAGCATAAAAACGTCTTGCCAAGATTAAAAGTAAAAAAACCCTAAACACTCCCTGGTATGTGATGAGATGTTTCCTGTGTTACAGCGCACACACACACACATTGCTGTGCCTCTTGGCTGTGGTTTGTGACCGTAGGAGGTCCAGAGTTCATGCATCTTAGGCCTTCTGAAATTGCCTGTTGAGTAATACCACAGCTGCCTGGAGGGAGGCATTATAAAATAATCAGATAGCTCCATGGCTTGTGTCTGAGAGGCAAAATTAGCTCCCAGTTGCGGGAACTCCAGACAACACAAACCACTTCTAAACAATATTTAAGTTTTATTTAAATGCTCAATTAATCTTTTGTTTTTGTAATTGTATTTAAAGTTGCTGCAGGCCTTTGGAAGGCAGGCGTTTTGTCAGAAGGGCATTGGAAAGGTTCAGCTAAAGCAGCCAGATTAAAAGAACTGTCTGAAGCACCCATCTTCACGTCACAGGAATTTTGATAAGAAATGATAAAAGAGCAAGTGTTGAAAGGGATCTCTCTTTTTTTTCATTTTTTGCCAATTACCCTTTCAACAGGATGTACACTGCGCTGCACTTTTCATTTCAAATGAATAATGCTGTTCATTTACACCTCCTCTGTAAATGTAGAATCATCATCATCCTCGTTTGATCAAAAGTTCTTCAAAGTTAATGAATCAGCAGCGGCCTCCCCACAGGTCAGTTGGCTGCAGAGTTCCAGTCAGGAGAAAAAAAACTAAACAACAGAATTCTACCGAATACCTGGCGCTCTGCCACATTCCACTACCACCTGGGCTGTAGGCAGCATTTCTAAATGTTCACAAAGATATTTTTTACATTGCTGGTGTGTGCTGAGCTCTCGCTCTCACAGATGTGTCTCTGACAGTTGGGTTTCTTCAACCTGGGAGCAGATGTGTGCTTTTGATCTGGACCGTCCTTGTGCATTTTCCAACTGACAATTTATCGGTTTCCATAACATGAGAGGCCCGAGAAAGAAGGGAGTGAAGGGATGAGCAGGCCTGATGACTGAACAGGAATGTCATCCTCCCCACAGTGTCTAGTGATGGGCCTTTTTAGGAAGCTAAATATACATTGTGACGACAGTGGGTCTTTCTCACAGGTATGTGTCAATATTTACCATCTCTATGTTGATCTTTAATGATTATCTAAGTTGCTGGCTGCAGTAAGTCAGGCTGCTCACTGACTCACTCACTTTTACAGTTGTTATAGGGTACCTGTAACAATTGTGTGATTGTTAGTCAGCTGTAATGTAACATTTGACCACCATGTGTTGAGATGGACAGAGAAGACCCGCTGTAAGCCAACAAATTGAGTAACATCTCAACCTCTTTTTGTGTGAGCATTTGTGTCAATGCTCACAAGCTGGATAAACACTTGTAATAATGAGCTAAAAGGATATATGGTTTAAAAGTTCCCTAAAAGTAGTGAATAAACAGTTGAAATAGCTAATGTAATGGTTAAATGGTTGAAATATTAAACTTTCAGGGAGTGTTTTCTTATTTTGCCTTTATTCTGTAGTTAGATGATTACACACATTACAAACTGGCCAGTGGTCATTACGCCACAGAGAGCAATAAAAAAAATCCCAGCATTTTCCACAACCTCAATTATGTCACTGAGACAATTGCCACCTTCAAAAGGCGGATGGTAATTACTGTTATTACTTTGCTGCACAACAGCTTTAGGCTGGTACGGCTCTCATGGTGAATGTCAGAGCGTTTCTTCAAAGCAACCCTGAATGTTTTAAGAGCGTTAATATAAAAAGGATCTGTTGTACTACATTGACAGCAATCCAGTCAGTCTGAAATAGAAACATTTATTGTAATGTCAAGTAACATTGTCATATTACACCTGCAATATGGGCAAATGTAGCCAGACAGAATATAAACTATATATGTGTTTGTGAAAATATAAACGGATAATACACATTTAAGGTTGTAAATATCTTATTCTGATATTCAGAGCAACAAGAAAAGTGTCTCTCTGGCTCTTAGTTCACATGTTGAGTCATATTGAAATAAACGTTAGCTCAATATCTGTTAACCCTTTAGTTGTTTTGAGACCAAGTGATCTTAAAGTGATTGTAAGGATCCAGTATCGGAGGACAACTCCTAACTTTATAACTTTGAGATCTATGAGGCAATGAAAGCTTCACTTTCACTTTCAAGACAAGATCAGAAGAGAAAATTAGAAAATCATATTGCTCTGCCAAGACTCCACCAGCAGGTTTTTCTCTGTATATTAATTGTTATGTTCACTTTATACATGTCTCAATAACTAGATGCAGAACTGGCTGTTGTTACTCTGGTCATACTGAACAGTGTATGTTTTGTAAGAAGTGTTGACTTGAGTACACTTTTTTTTTAAATCTTGTATTCAGACAACTACACACATTCACACAGTATTCAGCTCCATGCTTTGCTCTAGGACACTTCAGTGCTGGGTGTTACAGGAGTGTGTTTAAATTCAGCATCTCTGCCCATATCTTTGAGAACTGAACTGGCAGCTCTAACTTCATCATCAGACATACTATATCACGCTATGGTGTAATAGCTATGAGAGGCATATCGCACATTACTGGATTATGAAGCAATGATTACAGTCTGCTGTTCCCTCTGCTATAATCTCTCATCACTGCCTATGCTTCTCCGGGCTGCCAGCTGCGGTTCATGCCGCTAATTCCTGCCTAATTGACTCGGGTGCCATTCACATCTGAAGTCACATTATACTGTGTGTGAGCTTAAGTAGTCTTCAACCTACTTTTAAGAAGAATGTTATTCACACCTCTTTTTTGATGTCAAAAATGTTGAGATGGGGTTTCTTGAGAAGAAGGGGGGGGGGGGGCACTGCAATTATTTTAGACGGTAAAACTTTCATTAACAAGCATGCTTTCTTTTCTTTTTTTTTTAACTCTTAGACAAAGACATGCAAATTCCAAAACTGATGTGACTCTGCATCAGTCAAAGCGTGGGCCAGGTGGACGCGAAGGGAAGCGTGAAGAGCGTTAGTGCAAATCTGCAATTCTAGGATTCCTCTGATCAGCGTTCTGTGGAGAAGGCCGGAGTAGAGGCGCCCAACAAACACACTCGAGCTGTCAAAGCCAGTAAACAAGTAGTGCTTGAGATTCACTTTTTTGTGTGATAAAACTCTTTAGAAAGGATATCTTAATTGTATTTGCTACTGCAGGTAGCCAAAACGGCTTTAATTCTAACAAGCTGTCAGATTTATAAAAGCCAATTAAACCACCACTGTTTTTGTTTTCCATTGAAGTCAAATATGGGATTATCTGGATGGGATAAATATATTCAAGGATTTCAGAAGGCTTCTCTGTGAAGTGGCTGCGTCACTTTGCTTATCCAGTAAAATACTTGTGATCAACCAAAATATGTAGAGAAAATTCCACTTTCATCTAGTGTGCTTTTCCCCTTTCCAGACTATAGTGTCCAAGTACGGATCGCAGTTTCGTGGCAATTCTCAACATGACGCCCTGGAGTTCCTCTTGTGGCTGCTGGACCGCGTCCATGAAGACGTCAATCTGGCCTCCCACAATAACAACAACAAGACTGTTGGAAAGGTGAGACTCAAGCAGGCTGTTGGTTCATGTAGCATCAGAACGTGATAGTTCTGATTCTCACTAAGAAAAGCTCCCGGTGTCACACGTCCCCCTTATAGTAACATTAATGATAAAGGTTCTAACTGCATGCTTAATTGGTGCGTAACTAATACATGACTCAATGCGATTAAATACATGTATTAATGCATTATGTATCCCTGTGGCTTGATAGCCATTGTTAGTTCATGTGATTACATGACATGTAATGGATCATCATTTTATGAATGTAAACTCACACTCGCATATTAATTTACATGAAATTCTATCTTTTTTAAACAGTTTAGTGTCTCAGACCAGTCCATTTGATCACTCTTTCTCGCTTTTCTGTCATATGAAGCTTTCTACAACAGATTCTGTTCTTTCTGCATTTGGTCTTTGTCCATGAATTTGCAGATGGCTTATTCACAAGATCAAATGTCTTCACATGAACAAGACAACATGCGTTGCATGCAGCAATGTAGCTACAGATAGTTGTCAACATGCACAGTACACTCTGGCAAATGTTTTCAGATGTTTTTCCTCCATATTACTAATGTCCATGTTTGTGTTGCTTATCATCAAGCTGGCAAGTCTAACCTCACTGATAAGGAAGATTTTTTTTGATACATCCACAGCATCATCACAGTTAACTCTCCAGAGGTTACCTCCAGGTCTCAAAATGTGTTCTGCATTGCAGTTTTCATGCCACCGACACCAGTGTGACAATCTAAGCTGTGCAACTTTGCACTGTGTCAAATGCATTGCCTGTGGACAAGGAGGGTACAAGTGTGGCGATTTAGTGTTTGATTTTCTCTCAGCATGTCTCCTCCTCCAGGTAGGCCTGCAGGCACTGTGCATCCCGATACTCTTTGAATGGAACTTTGAACTGCTCTGCTGTGAGCCATTAAGGCAGAAGTTTCATGTATTATTAAATACATGTTTTTAACTTTTTGAAACAGACATACCTCTTTTTTTGTAGTTTTATCAGGGTGATAACCAATGGCATAATTTATGAGATGTGCACTCGCTGTTGGTGAGTCATTGCAAATAAATCTTAATGCCCTCTGTTTCCTGAGGCGCTGACTGCGGTGATTTATTCTGTTGTTTCATCATTGTGGGATCGGGAGATATCGAGATCCGGAAGATTCCCAAGGTTATAAATTGGATAATTTCAGATAAAACATCCCTTTTTAAAAAAAAAAAAAAAAAAAAAAAAAAAAAGATTGCTATGACCGACATGCAACCTTCTCTTCCATTGACTATTTGTATGAATTAAAAGAAAGAAAACTTAGAGTTGCGCTATCAGCAAAGCATATCATTATAAAGCCAAGGTCATATTGAAAGTTTAGGCTAGTCTGTGGGAATAAGCCCAGCTCCTTTTCTCTGGGGTTAGTATAATGTTTGCTCCAATTTTCATCTGAAGTTGATATTCAATCCTTCCAATAGCATGTGAGCGATTACATCCGACAGTGAGACAAATTAAGAGATACTGATACAATCTTTGTGTGTGTGACTAACAGAGAAAGTATGGACCACAGTTAGATTTCATTCTCGGAGTGTCCAGCTCCCCCAAGTTTCTGTTGTTTACACAGAATACTCTATCACATGAACTGCTGTGGAGTCTGGATCTGTGGTTGCTCCTGCTGCCCCCGTGTTCCTGCTCGACCGCCATTGTTGCTATTGCTGTTGTACTGTACTGATTTATGTTCTCCTTCCTCC
>JAVQJD010095374.1:0-20421 GCA_036023655.1 Nannoperca australis | reverse complement strand
TATATACTGTGTGTCTCTGTCTCTCTCTCTCTCTCTCTCTCTCTCTCTCTCTCTCTCTCTCTCTCTCTCTCTCTCTCTCTCTCTCTCTCTCTCTCTGTCTCTCTGAGCCTACATTCTAGTTGTAGTGTCGAAAACAATCTGATTCATAATTTCCCCCTCACACACACAGCTTAGCAGGCCTCACTTTCACACGGTCTCTATTCATCAGCGTCTGTGGTCGCACACTTTAAACCTGCTGTAACCTCCGAGCTCGTCCAGCACCCAGAGCAGCTACACTGGACTGTCTCCACTGGTACTTCATTAAGCTCTAACAGTGCCATTTATCTCTGTGATTCTGTCATGTATTACTATGTTAAGTACTGTTTTATACTGTATGCTGTACTTAGGCTCTTTCACACGCTCTCACTTGGCTCTATATATATTCCTCCACCGAAAGCAGCACAACCCCGATCATCGTTAACATTCTTACATTGATGGGCAGTTTTATCACTCCGAGCCGCTCCCTTTGAAGTTCAGTTATATTCAGCATCGGCTCTGTGCTCGCACTAACTGCACGTCTATCTGCAGGATGCAAACCCACTGCTAATCTAACGAGAACTCCATCGCCATGTGAAGTACCAACACACCTGTCTCGCACCAAGCACCCCGATGGACTCTATCCAACAAAGGTCAAGGATGTGCAGAAATAACTGAATCTGGTTGCTTGAGAGTGAGAGAGCCACTGTGCATCTGCTGATTATCTGAATGGGGGATTTACACCGCCACCTCTGGACCAGTTCACTCATCAGGCCATAGACGTTCCTCAGATTCTTTGCTGGATGGGGAAAACCCACGGCATGGAGCCTTCCCACAGCAGACATGCACAAGTACTGTTACTTGTACTGTATACTGCACATGGCTGCCCTCTTCTGGTCTTTTAAAGTGAAAAGTAGTGTATGTGTTTTAATTTTTAAGCATAAAAGGGAAATTTACTGCATATGATCCTGATAAGTCATTTTTTCATTATACTTTCTTTATTTGGCAGGTCAGGTGCAGGTTAGGGGAAAGACAAACAGCGATAGGGAGTTGTAAATGTTCTTTGTCCAGTCATGATCTAGCTGTTTCTAGGTTTTTTGTGATTAGGGATCATGAGGCTTTGGTGTAAATGAGAGGGAAGATGTGAGTTGAGTTTATTTTAGTCAGACCTGGAACAATTGCACTAGTAATGTACAATGACTGACTGCACGGACCAGGTCAGGCAGCCACTTACACACCAGCTCATACAGAAGTTGGCATCCTAGAAATCGTTCCACTGTATCCATCGCATGCAACAGAGCCTGTGTGCTCTGCAGCTCTGTGCTGTAGCTCCACTTTTAAGATCTCTCTGCAGTCAGAGGGCACAAAGCTGATTGTTTACAAAAACACAACTCAGCTGTAGGCTACAGTGCTTTGGAATACTTAAATAAGAAAAAGCCTGGACAGACACAGATACATTTGGGGATGATGTAGGGCTAAACAGGCTTGTAACTTGTGTATGTCATACACTTCCAACATTTCAGGTGCTATGAAAAAAGTGCTGGTCTTCTCATTGTAGGTTTACCTCTCAGCCCCCCCTCATTTGACTTCCTTCCATCCAGGTGCCTGAAGAAGCAGAGAGGGTCCCATGTGTTCGCTCATCTGTCCCTTGACACACATTCCCTAAACAAGCACTCTCCAAAACACTGCTGGTTGCCATGGCAGTGCTACTGACCTGAGTAAATAAGAGAGTGGAGGAATAATGTCATTTGAGGAAGGGAGAGTTGAATGTGGTGGGGGGCAACAGTGTGTGTGTCTCTTTGCCACTGTACTGCGAGAGCTACCTGGCCGAATCATTACGGTCTGTTCAAACACATACTGACGTCTCGACTGAAGTCAGCCCTGCCACTCACGAACATGCACACAAACTCACACACACACACACACACGTGTACCTGTGCCTGTGTCCACCACACAGATGCTCACTACTGGTCATCTGAGCCACATGTGCTCTAATAGCATATTTCCTCATGTTTGTTTACACAATGCCTACTTACAGATCTGAAATAAACCATAGCTACTGTCACTGACTCTTGTTTAGTCTGACACACACATGCAAACACACAGGTAAAGCATGTTTAGTCTGCTTCATTGTTTTCCTTTTATTTCCTCTAAAATGCTATGTCACTTAAAATAAAAGGAGCTTGGATCGTCCTGTTGCCCAAAAACCAGGTTATGCATGAAGTAATGACTAATTAAAATGCATTAAATCAAAGATTACATACCCATGAGCATTAATACATTTCTGGTTGGAGGCGATTGATATTGAAATTTTTGATGATTCTGACCACATTTGCTGTGAAATTGTCATGAGTATGAAGTAGTGCAGCAGTGTGCACACAATAACACGAGTGTATACACAAACACACATATTTGTACAGTTCTATATCTGTTAGGTCTCTCATTACGAAAACTGTACAAGGGGTGCCCCAATAGAGGGTGTACTGTTTAGGCTGAGTGCTTGCCCAGGTTTGATTCCAGCCCAGGCCCTTTGTTGAATGCCATCCCCTCTCTCTCTCGCTCTCTCTCTCTCCCACCTTTCCTGTCACTCTCTCTTCAGCTGTTAATATCCAATAAAGGCGAAATGTCTGAAAAAAAAAAAGAAAAAAAAAAAAGGAAACTGTACAATAATTCTAGTTAGGACTGGCAACACTTTCCAAAAACGTCCCCACTCTCAAGCTCTAAAACTCAAACTGGTCCTCGCAAAGGTAGACATTAAATATCATACACATGCACTCTTTCTCACACACCACTGAAGCAGCTAAAAGGCAATTAGACACCGATGAGAGACATGAATAGAGGAATGTAAGATTAAGTGAAAGTTTAGTTCTTACTTGTCCAAAGTCCACTGTGGGTTCCATTTTTCAGTCTCAGACTTGGAGAGTATACTTTAACCTGCGAACCCTCCTGTTTCCCCTCAACCCCACTGGGTGCATATCACGTAGTCCAGCAGAAAATCTTACTAAGGTTTCTTGACGTATCCCTGTTTTAGTTGGCACTGCTCTATGCGTATTTATGTGCATGCATGTGCACTTAGATATATGTGTGCATGTGTGCATTCAGTACGGTGCAGTGTGTTTGTGTTGCACATACATCACATAAGTACTGATGGCTTTGTTGTTGTATATGTAAACCAGTGATTAATGGATCACAGCACTGCAGATGAAAATAAAAATGCCACTGGTATTTTAGGGATTTAGTTCATTTGTGATGTTGCAGTATAAAAGCAGTCTGCCAAATACTAAGGTTTCAGCTAAAATAATCTTTGATTCAACTTGGCCTACTTTTCAAACTTTTCATTTTAGGTCTCTTAATCTTTTCAAAGTCCCAGTTCTTATGCCAGTCATATTTAAACGACCATGAATATTATATATTTAAAAAAAAGTCAGCTTCATATTACAGGAATGTTGGTAAAGAACACCTTTAAGTGGTGTACTGCTTTTGCAGCACATGTGAGCTGCCCGCACAGTTTCCTTCCATGTAGGACATATAAATGACAGCAGGCAAAAAATAATGTAAACTAGTTCCTTGGTTACCACTAGGTAGCTTAAAAACAATCCATAAAACACACCTCAGTACACTTTACGCACACATAAAGCATGGCAGGAACACCGTTTGGACCAATTCACTTGCATGGCAGAACTACCAATTGCATCATCAAAAAGCAATGACACCCTGATCTATCTGAATCACATGACCCTTCCGAGCCCTCACTTCTGGCCCAGTGGGGCAGGCACTAGCCAAGTCCAGTTGGTCCTCCATTACGTGCCTAATCAACCGAGCTCCAAATATCACATCTGGAGCTAACCAAGACCTCCGGGCCTGAGGCGAGCCAGAGTGCAGCCCGGCAGGGTGAACACATGCAGAACAGCTAAAGCACCTGGGCTTTGGATACCAGAGCCTGCAGGTGCAGGACAGAGAACAGAATGATGTTTCAATCTGCATCTTAACCGTTCTGGTCAGAGTGTTTACAATTTAATTGTCCATCTGCATCTAATAAATGAATTAAATATAAAATATACCAAACCTCCCTGTCTGTTAATTTAGAATGTGTTACTGTTGTGTAGACAGAAGGAGGGAAGGGCTGTCTCCTCTAAGCATTTGGGGGAAAATGTGTTTCTGTGTGTGTGGTCACATGTGAGTGTGTGAAAGCTGGATTTGTATAATTTGCATGCATGCCTATACAGTTTTTTTTTTTTTTTTTTTGGCCTGGGTATTATATGTGTGCATTGGGAGATTCTTGGCAATAAGTGTTTATGATTATTCTTTATCTCCAAGCTCACACGAGCATTAGCAACATGAGTAAGGCTTGTGTCAGTCTCAGCACCCCATAAATCTCCCTCCCCACCCTGTCCCTGGCTGATGACACATGTCTCTGTCTCACTAAACATCTTGTTCCAAAGCGTTTCTTGTTCCAAATGCCACATCAGTGAGGAACACATTTACATTAGCAGACCAGAACACACACGTAGCACTTTGCTTACAGTATACCCACACAGAGGCACGCGCAGAACATGTCCATGTGCTCGTGCTTGTCCACCCAGTCAGTATTGAACGCCACACACAGTGCAAGAAAACATAGCATAATAGGTGCAATCCGAAAATCGCTTCTTTATGTAATCAACTTTTTACAGAAGTAGCTATACAGTAGTCCCACAGTTAGAGGAAACTTCAGAGTGCTGAGGGTTTCTGCTAAGTTATATAAAACATACGGAGGACAGGCTCAGAGGGGCAGATGCAAAGCAACAGGACACACAGCAGCAGCCAAAAAGAGAGCTCATGTGATGGTGTGGTCAGCAGTCTGCATGATGGATCTCCAGGTGCAATTAAGCAAACAGCGTGTTATCAGCAGCTATGATGGATGTAGAGTACAGCAGTAGGAAGGCAGGCCTTTCCCCTGGACACCTTAGATCCACACTCACCTGAGAGACATCACTGAAGCATGACACACACACACACAGGAATTACACTGCTGATCTCTGTATCATCTGACATTCTTCCCAGGATGCCTGTGTGTCCACTTGAGAGATGTAAATCACAGACACCAGACCTATTGAGTGAAGGCCAAACACACAAACACACATCAGAGAGAGAAGCCCTGGCACAGCTGTCAATCTGTCTTGGCAAAACATATCAGAACTGAAGGAGGAAATGGATATTGAATTAGTAGAAATCACACAAATGGACACGTACACATTTATAACACAAAGTACACATTCAGTGAGGCTAGCGTAGCCCTCACAGGTAATTCTGTTTGATGGCTTTAACAAGCCAACACTTCCATTTCTCTTAGACCGTCTGTTAAACACTTGCAGTGTAATATCAAATGTTCACTTTGGTCAGGCCAAATCGGCCATTTGGCTAACCTATAGGAAGGTAAAAGGTATGTACTACATATTCCAATGTGCACAGCAGGGTGGAGTACTCCACACAAGTGACATTGTCACATTTACAGTATTCATCGTTGAGAAAAAAAAAAAAAAAGAATGTAATTAAAATTAATTGAGAAATGTGCACTTTAATTTCAGTGTTCCTCTCAATTGGCCTGCATATCTAACACATTTCTAAAAATCTAATTCCCTTCATTTTCCCTGGGGCAAGATAAGTTCAAAAGTAATTTGACCAAGTTTTGTCAAGAACAACTTTTTGCTTCTTCGGCCATAAAGTTGAGCGAGTCATTAAAAAGAAGCATAGCAAAGACGTGAGGCAAATACATACATATAAAGTAAAATCATAAAGTGTGCTTCAGTCTTTTTTTCCTTTTGAAGTTTGCTCTAATTCCAAAAGCACCTGATTAAGCTGTGCATCCCTGTGAAACGCGCAAGAACCCTTCTTCACCTAAATCAACTCTCCCACAAACACAAACCCATGTGCACATTTAATTCCTGTAATACCATCATTTAAAAGTTGAACTCAAAGTTTTGACTGTTTCTCTTGAACCATTTCACAAACGAACATGTGTTTTCCTTTTAGTTTGATGAATCAAAATGTGTTCAACATTTTGAGTTTAGTCAAAAACATATTTTTTTGTTTTTGGTCCTAAACAATTAATTCAATCTACACCAGATGTGAAGGGATGCATTATGTGGATGCAGCTTATTGACACAATTGTGATACTTTAAACTGTTTTGCTGTGATGCACACATGGATTTGGCAACAAAGTCAGAAACAGGAATTAAGTATTCTGCTTGATGACCTTTGCCTATATATTGCTGCTTGCAGCTGTGTATGCACCCTGTTGTTGCTGGTTGTGAGTGTGGTATGCACAAGTAAATGGGTGGGTGGCATGATGTGAATGATGTAACAAGAATGATTTATTGACTTTTTCCACTCTATTGTTCTCATTTAGATTACACAGGTTTCCTCCCAACATACACACACACAAAGTGTACATACACAGTCCCTGGGAGACCTGGTGTAAGCCCCAGGTAGACCCTAAAACCACTGCTGTAATCTCATCATCTATTGCACCAAGGGACTGCCAACGAGGAAACATTGAGCACAGGTCAAAAACTCAACAATCACTCAGAAACTAACATGCACACACATATACACACATGCATACGGACGCTCATGGACACACATACATGGTTGTGACTACACAGAGACCCTGCAGCAAACGGTCCCTGTAAATGTTTTTGTTCAGCCCCAACCACAAGACCATGAGTTCAGTCTCGTTAGCTGGAAAGCCGAGTCCCTTTTGTTTAGAAGAAAGAGAATAATGGCTTGTTGGAAAGGGTTACCCTGCTTTTCTTTCATGCCGGTGGTTGTTACGGATTTCTAGGGATTTAGAATAAAGCCATTTGAGGATCATGCCATTGTTCAGAGCGGCATGGATACACAGGGAATGGAAATTCACAGAACTTAGGTAGAGCCTGCAGTTCAAGAGGTATGGAAATGGTGATGAAGAGATGGCATGCCTATGTACACAGTGTACCTTGCAAATAATGTAATTTTAATGTCTGTGCACGTGCATGCATATGGGCATCTTTATAATCTGATGCTTGTGGGAAAATGCATAGTCCCAATACAGTATTTCTGCTTAAATATACCAAAGAGGTATATAAATAAGATCCTCCGGAGCGATGGGAAAATTTGGGAGTGATTTGGGGAGTGGAGGCTGGGATGTGATGAGGTAGAAAGTAGGGTTCAAGGGATTAGGATGACCCCACTTCCCAGTAAGAGCCATAGAGGAGCTCAGTCATGAACCACACAGACTGTTTGGCCAAGGAGCAAAGTAACCTATTCATGGCTGAGAATATTAGTGCCACACAGAAAAAGCATGCTCAGCAACACACACAAACAATCACACACACAGACACACACACACACACACAGACACACGGTGATGCACAGCAAGTCCACATAAGTGTTTAAATTCCAGGGAGACATCTGTAATGAGGACTGAGTCATTTGGATCTAATTATGGGCAACCAAGTGGAAGAGATGGAGTAAATCAACTCAAAGAGATTTCAGTAAAGAAAACTCAATTCCAGTGCGTAAACTCAGTTTGCCATAAATTTAATTAATGTTTGTTTAAATGGAAGCACTCAGCTGATTGTGTGTCATAAAACATTGCTGAGGTTTTGACTTCTCTCTCTCTCTCTCTCTCTCTCTCTCTCTCTCTTTCTCTCTGTCTTTCTGTCTCTTTTGTATTTCCTCTTGTCTCAGCCCATAGCAGTGCTCTAGTGCCATCTTGTGTCTTCTTATGCATCCTACAACATGCGAGACAGACCTTTACCCTTGGTTGGAATACAAAATGAAGAAGCTGGGACAAAACATTTTGAATGTGTCAAGTAGTTCTTTAATATACTGTATATAAATGTACTAAACCATTCTGAATAACTCATGTAAAGATGTGCAGTATGTTGGATTATCCCGACGATGAACGAATCAAATGGCAATAATATGTTGACAGACTTATCTGTGCAATATATAAATATACTTGTGTTTCTGTGATAATCAAATCCAAAGCTGTTTCCAACTTGGGGCAGTTACTTACTGGAGTAATTACTATACGGCAGTGGTTTCCAACCTGAAGGTCAGGACCCTTTCAAGGGGTTGTCATGAGATAAAGTTAGGATTAACAAGATCATCATATTTTCGTTTTTTAAATACATTTCTGGTCTTTGTTTTATTCTTGTAAATTACTGGATAATTTCACTTCTTCATGCCCCTAAAAAGTTTTCAAACAAGACAAGGGAAGAAGGAAGAGTCAAGTATATATCACAACTTGTAGAAATATATATCCTGTGAGAAGTAGACATAGCTTCCTTTACAGGACGTTTGGGAAATGTTGATAGAGGACATGAGGGTGGAAACTGCACTGTGCTCATTTTTCCTCTAGGTGGCCATAGCTACCAACAGCAGACCAGTGGGTCAGAGAAAGGAGGCCAGTGTTTGCAGCGCAGCAGGATACATTTAAAATGCTTGGAGGTCAACAAAACATCATTCTGCAAAAGCAGCATCCTATTGATTATATACTGGTGTGGAAAGCACAGCATTTCAATGGCTGTAACTGCTAAAAACAAAACAAGATATACGTTATGTTGCTGTGACCATTTAAATGTTGCCAGAGTTTGAATTATAATTTGAAAATTGTTATTCTTTCACAACTCTCCAAATGATTTGTTTCTCACACATCAACCACATGACAGACTCTCATACATATTCCAATTCTGCAGGTGTTGTTAGTGCATAAATACAGCTCCAGACATCTGATGAGTATCATGTTTGTACTGTGGAGCTGACATAGATCTGTCTGCCACCTCACTATAAATCATGTTCACAGTAAAGCATTTTGAGGTAACACAAAGTCACGTTCGTCCCTGATTTCTTGTTTTCTCATAATGAGAAAATGGAAAGGTTAAAAGCTAATAACTCGAGAAATGAACAAACTTAGGCCAGATACTGGCAGGGTTTGAATAAATTTAATTTAGAGGTTATGTGTAATGAAATTAAGTTGAAGGAAAGCTGTTTGTGGATTAAAAGCATTCCATATTTTTTGGTAATGTAGGCATAAGGCGCATACATTTAATACCGTCTTTGTAATAAAAATAAGAGCGGGGCTTTATAAAGGAAGAAGACATTAATCACAAGGGTGAATTTGTGTTGGAGTTGACGCTGTAGATATCAATTCCCCTTCTGTCCTTCTTCCTCGTCTGGTGTTCAGGGTGGAGACAAGATCACATTAATTTTGATTTAGCTCCTTCTGTACGCTCTCAGTGTCAGCTGTCCTCTCTATATGGCTGTTTGTAAGTGATCTGAGCTGTAAGTGTAAGTGTTGCTGATGCTCCTGAAATCAAATCTCTATCTCTGGATTACCCATCACCTGTTACCAATAAACACTTTATTGGAGAGAACATGGACCTGGATTGTCAGTATCTCCTTGGTTCTATGTTCTCCTACCTCGTTAGACACACATTCACTCCACACAGCGGCATTGTCTGTGTCCCAGTAGTCAATGTCTATTTCTGTGTCTCTGACCTGTGATGGACAAACAAAGGCATATCAGTTTTGTAAATACTCTTGGAACCATGATTCTTGGAGCGGGCCTCACTCCTGTTTTTTTTTTTTTTACCCAACTATAATGGGCAACCCACCCCGCTCAGGCTTGCCACCAACTGGCAGTGCCAGCAGGCTGCCCCCGGACCTTGGAACAGTATCAAGCTGACTGGGCCAGTATCCCAGCAGCCAAAACCCAACAGATGCACCACACTGAAGCCGACATCACAAAATCAGGGGGGCTAACATTTGAAATGTTCTCCCTCACACATAAACACACACATATTCACTTCTAAATATAAACACTACCTCAGCTGGGGAGTAAGCGGATGAGTGGAAATAAAATCTGGTGTATCAATTTAATCTCCACTGATTTCTCTCTGCTCTTGTAGTGTCTGTTTCTACGTGGCTTTACTTTCCCACCAAAAGTTTTATTTGTGTTACTGTCAGTACAGTACGAGTTGTGGAAGGCCAAGGTTAAAGTAATACTGTCACTTACTTGACTAATATTGTTGTAATATTTTAAGACTGTATTTGCCAAAATGCTGGTATTGAGAAGTGTTACAGTATGTTTTGAATGTTATCAATAATTCAGTGGATCCTCAAGAATGTTTTTCTTGTCAGCATGTGTATGTTTGAAACATTTACACCACTGTGGTGCACTTAAACTATTAGACATCAAGACCATAGTAAAGAAATCTTTTCAGGTGAGTGTGCAGCTCCTGTCCACTGTCACTGTGATACAGATCCACAAGAACAATTCTGCAGCATGGAAAGTCAGGATAAATGAATTCATAAAAATCCATTATTTATTTACAAGAAAAATCAATGGTTAAATAAGTGAATGAAATGTCCAAACACAATAAAATGCCCTTGCATGCTGTTTTGCTGCCGTCCAGAATGGGGCCCAGTCATGTCACTATCCATTATTTCAATATTGGCTAATATCAGCTCACGCAACACATCTGTCACTGTCAAATATCAAGTTCTAAATCAAATTAGATTTAGTTTTCTCTTTGTCTGTCTCTATCTCTCCCTCTCTCTTTAGAAAGACAGACAGTTTCAAGACAACATCCTGTGACTGATCAATCTCTTGCAGGGAGGATGTCCTTACTGTGCAAACCCTGTGAGATGTTCAGAACGAATATTCAGACGGTAGACACATTTCACTGCTGTTCTTGTCTTCATTGGAACACAACCTCTTTCCAAGCACTGCTCTGTGCTTTCTCTGCAGCTCTGTCATGCAGCTCTCTAACAGTGGATTAGTCTGGCCTTGTAAATGCTGTAAAGCTCTGAGAATGAACATCGATCTTGCAGTTTAATGAGAAATAACATGGGACATACCCCAGCACCCTCTCTCCCTGCCTCTCTTTCACTCTCTTTCTAACAAACTCGCAGGCACACTTTCTCTTGCTTCCACCAAAGCACCTGAAATCCATGAGAACTATAAATTCTCTTGTAATGCAGCCACGTCAGCCGCTATCAGCATTGAAGGTGATGCGTTTTACTTGGGAAAGTTACCCAAGTGCATGTTGTGTTAGGAGGACTTACGAGGCAAAGAAAAAAAGAAAAGTCACACAAAGTTACACACACACATACACAGGCACATCCTGCCCTCTTTCTCCAGACCAGTGCTGGCACTCTACGTCCTCAGGCCTGCCTTGGCTGGTGGTTTGATAAATTGGCCCTTTCATCTCGTCGATGTGCATTGTGTCAGTGGGTTCGTGTGTAAATTGAGCAAGTGCATGCTTGCACTTGCATGTGTGTGTATGCGTGTGTGCGTCTGCCTGGGTACATTGTCTGAGCTGTGAAGTGTTTGGCTTCCCCACTGAAGGCTGCTGTCACAGCCCCTGAAAGCGTGTAATAGGCGCCCATTCTGCCGGAATGAATACACATCCATACACTAGTGAGAAAATGTGCCATTTCAAAAAGACTCGGGATAATCGAACAGAAAAAATATAAAAAGGGGCATAGCAATGTCATTCTTTTCAGTTAAGCTCTAAATTTGTTGCATATGATTGCTTTGGGAAGTGTTTGCCATCCACAGTGAAATAATGCCATTTTTGATAGATCAAGTTGGTTATTGTTAGCTGTGCAAATCATTTGGCACCAAACATGGGGTTTCTGGGTTGGACTGTGTTTTATAGCTGTGTAATGTTGTCTTGGTTTGATTGGGATTCAAAGGAAATTGTTTGTTTAGTCAAATTCCATAGAAATACATCCTCCTAAAATATAGGTTCATTTTACATCAATTTGGTTTTGCTGAGATAATGAATTGTACAACCCGCCAATGTTAACACGACTGAGCTCTGTTCCAATGGGTCTGAGTGTGGAATTAGACCCACAGTCGAATTCTGCAATCATCCTCATATTGTGGCTTGTCTGCTCGTCTAGTCAGCATGTTGCTTCCAGGTATAAAATCAACATGTTGATAAAAAAAACACAGGATGAAGAAGAGAAAACTGAAGGAAAAGTGAAGATATTCACATGGCCTTGGTCAGGAACAATAAATAAGAGCTGCAACAAATTGTTTTTATCATAAATGTATGTCATTTTCTACATTTAATGATTTTGTAAAGTCTTTATAATTCCCCCAAAATGTGAAAAATGGTCATCACAAGTTCCCCAAGTCCAATGGGACGTCTTCAGATTACTGGTTTTGTCCAACTAACTGTCCAAAGCCCAAAGGCATTCAATGTACAGTGACATAAAACAACCTATTCTAAAATTTGGCACTATGGAACAACACACCATACAACCAATGGGAGCAACTTGGGGTTCTGTCTCTAGCCCGAGGATGCGTCAATATGTGAACAGGAGGAGCCAGGGATCAAACCACCAACCCTACAATGAGTGGACCACCTGCTTTGCCTCCTGAGACAAAGCCTGATCTATTTGAATAGGTTTTAGAGGTTTGGAGAAGTCAAATCTTTCAGTGTTTTTAACAAGAATAAAATAGCTGAAAATAGCACATGTATAGCAGAACTATGTTTTCTTCTTTACTTGTATCTTATTAATCATCTTGCCACCACCAGGATGTATCTGGATGCATGGTGGAAACCATAAATTACAACTCGTCAGTATTTTGCATCACAGAGACATTACACCAGGTCCCCACAGTGACAACATCATAATAAAATCATAGGAAATTGGAAAACATCATTTAGTGTGAGCAGCACTAACACTTAATTAGGCTACTATTACACTGGGGAGACACTGCATCAATTTTACAATGAATTTGGGCGCTTTTTCTGACTCCCTGTACATTTGTTTTTATGTAAGAGGATATTCATGTGGGTGCACAGTGCGGAAACCTACTCACTCGACCAGTGCTCCCACTCACTCACTCTGCAAATCCAGCATTCAGTCTACACTATCACACACACACACACACACACACACACACACACACACTGTGTGAGCCGAGAGCGCTTTCTGTCTTTCATTCATCCCGGTGATCACACTCGCTTCCTCTCTCCGTCCCCTCTTCTCTCTTCTCGTGCTGGAACAGCTTACTTTGTTGTTGTTTTTGTTGTCCCTCCGCGGTGCCTTGTGGTCGAAGAGCGGCAGTGGATGATATGAACAGAGCTGCGTTTCTTTTACCTCCGCGGTACTACGGACCGGAGAGGAGTCGTTAGAGGACACGCGCATCACGACAGAGAGCAACGCGTCGGAGTTTTTTTTTTATTTATTTTTTTTTATTTTTTTGGAGGGGACGATATTTAAAACAAGAAATATATGCGGAATATATCTGCATTAAACAGGATCGTTGCCACGGACGCGGCACCTGCCGGGAGTCCCGTTTGGTTTTGACGGATTTTACGGCACAGGTGCGTTAGAGGATTAAATACAGGCTGCTGGCGGATGGTTGTCGGGTTCGTGGAGAGGAGTCGCTGCCTCTGCCCAAGGTGAGTGGTGGACTCCGAACTAAATGAGAAACGCGGACTGTAGAGTTTGTTCCACACGTGAATTATCGACCTGTATTGGCCTCGTATAATCTGTCTGTTTCGAGTAGAATACTTTTGCCAAGAATAGTTTTGGCATGATGGAATAGTGAGTTTGTGCAAACTTTGTGGTATTTCTTTCTGTAGATAAACATGAGGCATTGTATTAATCCACAATTCCTAATATATAACATCGGCTGCATGATTTCTTTCTTCTTTTTCTATAGTACTGCTTATAATATCACTTTTGGGGCATTTTATAGAACAGGTTCTCATAAAGGTCGATGTCTGTGTTTCTAGACCATGAGGTGTTGGACTAATGTAGTGGACGTCTGGATAAATCTGGATTGTTTTCTCGATTCATTGATTGATTGTTTGGTGTATAAAATGCCAGAAAAGAGTGATCAATATCCATCACTCCAAGGGGAGGTCCCCAAATGTCTTGTTTTGTCCGACCCACAGTGCAAAACCCAATGATATTCAGTGTATAGTGACACAAAGACACAAGGAAAAGCAGTTTGCCCTTACACTGGAAAAGGGGAAACCTGAGAATGGCTGATGTTGCTGCTTGGTAAATTACTTAAATGATGAATTGGTTATCAAAAGCTCTAGTGTAGTTTCAATGAATTTAGAAAAAAGCTGGAAACCTGCTATAGAATTAGATGCAAAGAATGTTCTCATGGTTCAGTAACTTTTTACAGTCATGCAAATCCCAGCAATGGCCTAACTTCAATAATTACTTTCTGTGAAATTTGGATTATTATTATATGGATTAGTTCTGGTACTTGCTGCATCTAGTTTCACTGGCTCTTATCCATCTCACTGAGAGCCCTCTCACAAGTATTTGTCACTTTGGAAAGAATGTCCACTCAGCCTCATATACTAGGCATCTTTGGCAGGATGATGGCAGCTTATGGCCTTTACACAGCACTCACCTTCCTGTCACCAGGACTGACCCACACACACACACACACACACACACACATACAATGCAGGCTATCCACAGAATTTGACTCATTCAGACACATTGTAATCAAGTGTCACAAAATAAATGAAAATTACATTTTATTAACCCAAAGCAGCACTTGCTGCAATACTCTGCCTTTTTATTTCCACTGAGTTGCACTGGGACTAGTTTTCCACATGTAGCCCAGCCGTGTGAGCTGAGCTGAGGCTTCATGCTCTGTTTACATACAGTTATTGATCAGCATGCGCTGACTTCTACTGTACTTCAGATCACTGCAGCAGGCAAAGTGGCAGAGTGTCTCAGAGCTAGAATAAAACAGAATAATAATGCACCATACACTATTATTTGTGAACCTTGCTTATCAAAGGAAACAAGATGACTTCTTCAAAATGCTTGTTTTGTAAAAACAACAGTTCTAAACAACAGCTGTCAATTAATCAATTAGCCAATAGACAGAAAATGAATCATCAACTCTTTGGATTTTTTGCCTTTTCTTTGTCTTGCGTGATGATAAATGCAATAGTTCTGGGTGTTGGAGCGTAGTCATACACAACAAGACATCTGAAGACTTCAGCTTGGACGTCAGGAAATTGTGATTGCCATGTTTCACTATTTTCTGAAATTATGTAGATCAAACAATTAATCCATTTACCAACAAAAACCAGCACATTGATCGATAATGAAAATAATCATTGATTTCAGGCCTGTTTTGAACCCCAAAATGTTCAGTTCATTATCATGTAAGACTATACAAAACAGAAAATCACATTTGGAAGGCTGGAAACAGCAAACTTTGGCTTTACAACTAATCAATTATCCAAACTGCAGGATACAGTTCTATAGATGGACTTACAGTTTCAGATCTACACCATATTCCATTAAGTTACAATTGAAGAATCCTAGAACATGTGGCAGCACAGTAAAGGTTGTGTTATAAATATAATTTTAACAGATTGTATTTAACCAGTTCCCATGTACTGCACTATAAGCAACTTCAGAGCTAAGCAAAAATGTTAAAATCCCAAAAAACAAAAACAGCAAATTAATTGGAATGTCCGTAATGTGTAACATATGCAGCGTTGCTCTTGCCAGCTCTGAGCCATCTAAAAGTACAGGAGCTTATTTCATTCTCCCTCGTGTCTCTGTCTCTCATGAGATGCTGAACTGCATCTGGGGGAGAATCTGATTAACCGACTGGCATAATTTACCCAGTCCTAAAGGAATAAACAGAGAAGTGATGTTGTTCTTGAAAAGTGCCCGCTTTCCTTTTGTACATACTATCAAAGCATACGCACAGTTGCACACACAAAAAAGGCAAACACAGTGAGTCCAAGAGCAATAATTGAGACAGTGCTGCTCCTGAAAAGTAGCTGCAGCTTCCTCTCTTTTTTATTAGGACAGGGATTGATTAAGTGAGTGTGTACGGGTGCACATGTTTGTGTTCACAGC
This sequence comes from Nannoperca australis, assembly GCA_036023655.1. Taxonomy (NCBI): domain Eukaryota; kingdom Metazoa; phylum Chordata; class Actinopteri; order Centrarchiformes; family Percichthyidae; genus Nannoperca; species Nannoperca australis. Next base: position 4,503 of record JAVQJD010095374.1, on the reverse strand, counting down.
CGTGAGATTGCTCTAGTTTCTTTAAGACTGATAGAGCATCATGTGTAGGTGTGTGTCTTTGTGTGTGAGCTGTATGTGTTCCTATAGGAGTGCTCCATAGCAACAGGCAGCATATCCTCTTCAAATATCTTTTTCCTCACACACTGTATGCCGTGACCTTTCTGCTGACTGTGTGCATGTGCACGGGCGCATCTGCATCTGTGTTAATGTGTATGTGTGTGTATGTGTATGTGTGTGTGTGTGTGTGTGTGTGTGTGTGTGTGTGTGTATGTCTATGTACATCAGTGTGTGGGCCATTTGACCTTTCTTAGTGTACATTCATTAATAGCCGCATAATAACTAATATGGGACCACTCGCTGTGCGTGTCTACACGATCAAGATATTGAACCTGTCTCATAGCAGCATCAGTGCAGTGCCAACCTTTTCCAAAGAGCTTTTTGTCCCTTTTTCTCTCAAACAAAGAAGATATTGTGGAGCATTGATAATGATTTGGCATGCTTCAAACAAGTGTCGGTTTATAATTTTTAGGCTATTTCATGTATCTCTCAGCAGGAACAAGAGAGACATCTTTAATATATATCTTGACACAGTTTTTGTGTTATGTTAATATCAGTGTTAGACTAATAACTGGTTGCATATTTCATATCCGGGAACAGCAGACAGAGCTCTTTAGAAATCAATTTTCTTTTGCTCCATCACCATGTTCGGAAACTGGCCTGCTGCCAGATAGGGAGGGAATGAGGGAAGGAGAGGGTGATATTGTGGGTGCATTAGTGGATGGGGAAAGAAAAATATGCTTATCAGATGTAGAATTCATTCTTTTGCATCTTTGACTTTGTCTAAATAAGTTATTTACTCTTTCAAAACGTCATACACATTCCCCCAAATGCACTTTCACTGAGAAATAGATGCAAGTTGAGAAAGCACCAGCACTTGATCATAACTCATAACTTCCTATTTATATGAGCTAGGTGCTGCAAGGTCACACAACAATTTTTTGTCAATGCCAGCATGTGTACGAGTGTGCATGTGTGTGTGTGATGCACTATTGCCACATGTCATACATAGCAATAGCATATTCCTGTGCGTGCATGTGTGTTTGATCAAAATGTACACAGCCCATGAACACAGCACAGTATGAGGTTTATATGCTTGCTTGCTATGTTTGTATATGGGAGAAATGTAAGCATGCAGAGACTATATAACTCATAATAACAAATAACTTACCACTCTATCGTAGAATCTGTGCTGTATGTGTAAAGGCTGTTGGACTCTTTGGCTTTCCTTGGAGATATTTCTGCAAGAGAAATAAACAAACTCTGCCTTCTCATTTTCGATTCCCTTATCAAATTCAAATCCATTTTTAGAAAACATATTGTGTTCTGTGAATCAAATGGCAAGGGAGGCACGGTTCATGTGAATGAAACAGGCAGTAGTTTTTAGGGGTGTGTGGGTTATTTCAAACTTTAGTGACTTTTCTTTAATTCAGGGGGTTTTCATTTTCAAACATCTTTTTCTCTAATCTTATTTGATTTACCTTAAGCTTAATCTAAAATAGCTCCAAATCTTATTTTTTTGGACAATGGCATTGATTGCTTCCCTGTACTTGTAGCTACAGTTTGCTGGAAGCACTGTTCTCTAACACACACTCAAGGGCCTGGCAAGCTCTAACAGTTGAACCCAAATAAATCAATCATTTCAATGTAATAACACTCTCTGTCTTAGAGAACAGTGCTACTGGCAACAAAAACCTCTACAGGTTTAAAGTTAAGTACAATCAATCCCACGGATCATATAGTCAGCCCAGCATGAAAATAACAGAAATTATTCTTCAAAACTATTGCAGTTACCTTACTTTACCCTGACCTTGACCAGCAAGATTATTCCAACACAGTTGCAGCTGGCCATGCAAACAACAGTCATGTTTGGATTTGTAAGTTTTAAAAGAAACACTGTGGGGGAAAAAACTGCACTCACACACCTGCAGAGGCTTCTTAAAAAAGGTCCATTAATAAACTGTTTTGTACCTCTGGCTTGTTGTGGGGATCCCCGCAGGCATGGCAACTTACATTTACACAGACACACATATAAAATAGGAGCCCTGTGATTGACAGGTGATCCAGCTCGGATATGTGTGATATATGTCCCCTTAGGATCAGAAAACATCATCAACTCTCAGCCGTATTGTACTGTAACTATTTATACCCCTGCTTTATAGTCAAACCTCCAGACTTGCTATAATTTTCGTGTTGGTTGAGCCTTTCATGCCAAGGAGCTTATTTTACTAATTAGTCAAAGGAAACTTGTCCAATTGCTAATTAGCTGTGTGCAGTCATATCTGTTCAATAATAGAGACAAAAAGAGTGAGAGAGGAAAGTCATTACAAAGCATTATTTGGATGTTGTCGCTTCAGTTGTTCCACTTACTGCATTATTATGCCTGATTTCATTTACACTTATACTTTTTCATCCCAATATCTTTTGAATGTATTATTTGTAGGTCTCACTCCAGCTCAGTCTCTTAGGTAATGCATGTGTTTTCTGTTGAAGTGCATGTTGCCCTCTGTTTGCCCCCCTCTCAGTGTCACTCTAATCAGCCCTCTGATGTATATCGTTCTTGGAAATACAGTATAACATTGCTTATGTGTGAGGTCTTGTTTGGGTTGAGGAAATATTGATTTATAATAGGATTCTTAGGTGCTCTGATCTTAGTTTCACTCACTGCCTAAGAGGCTCTATGTAACCAAAATCCTTGAAGCATGTGCTTTTGTGCTCAGTGCATTACCATGTTTAAAGACCCTCTTTTTATTGATCACACCATTTTCTTGCATCTGTTGGATTCTCAAACCGTGCTTTGGCATCATTTAAGTCTCACGTCTAGTAAACTTGGTATTGAATCTGGGTGTTTAGTGCAAAAATCGAGATGGTGTTTATATTGCTCTATAGGGCTCTACCGCTTTCAAGGGGGAATATGGAGATGAAAACTGTGCAAGGAAAGTTACATTTAAGAGGACAAGAACATTTTGACAAAATGTGCCAAAATATAAAAACAGTGCAATTAGTTGCTAATGGAACAGATATACCCCAACAGTTATGTTGCCATCCAGCAGAGCCTCCTCCATATGTTACAGTAACAAAACAACCCCTATTCTAACTTCAGCCCGCCTTTTGTCTCCCACCATTAACTCAGTTTGCCTACGAGTCTGTTACTGAACAAACACACACACACACACACACAGAGAAAGTCAAAGGGAGGCAGAGATGTGCTCGGTTAAACCGGGAAAACCTAACTTTGCCCTGGATAATAGTCTTCATTCACACTCTAATGAATCCATATTGTGGCCTAAAGTGGTAGATCTGCTATTAATACCATTAACAACTAATGGCCCATAGAGAGAGATTTGCAGAGATGAAACTACAACAGTATGCTCATAAAATAAAAAGGTCTGATAAAGGCAGAGAGGTTATAAAGTCTGAGAGCACAAGTGGGGACCTTCTGTTCAATCTCATTTATCCTCTCTGAACTGTAGAAACTCAACTAAGAACTATGAAGAAATCTAACTTGTGTCAATTTCATCTGCAACTGTTTTTCTTTGCTGTGCTATTTTCCTGCAATATTCCATACATATGATATGATACATATAATAGGCCTGTTAGGGGATAACAGAAGAAGTGGTATTCAAGGTTTTCCCCAGAAATTAGTTTGGCTGAGGTGGTAAACTAGTGAGATACTAATGTATCTCATCTCAATCAATGCAATCAGTCACTTAATTTGTCCCCAAGGGCAACTGGTTGCGCAGCAGCAAGATAAGTCTACAGCCATGCGGCTCTGTGAGGCTGTACTATGGAAATGTGCTGCATTGAGCTAAATGGTAACATCATCATGCTAATATGCTCACAATGACATTGCTAACATGCTGATATTTAGCAGGTATAATGTATACAGTGTTCACCATCTTAGTTTAGTGCATTTGCTAACATCCGTTGCTAACATCTGCTGATTAGCACTAAGCACAAACTACAGCTGATACTGATGCAGATGTAATTAAAAAGTATTTAGTCAATATTTTTACCTGGTGATGGCACCAGGTTAAAAGTCAGATGACCAGCAAAGTTCTTACAATTCATCCTGAGGGGGACATGAATGTGCGTACCAAACATGCATGGCAATGCACCCAATAGTTTTTGAGATATTTCACTCGAAACTATATATTACCACTTCATGGTTGCACTAGAGGAAATATCAGGGGATCACTAAAGTCAGTAGGATACATTGTCTGGCAACCATGAGTGTCTGTACGAAATGTTGTGCCAAGGAGAGCTTGAGCTATATCAAACTTTGACCTCCTGGATCATCAAATGCATTCAGGTCTATGTTTACCATGAATACAACAGCACTTAAACGTCACATTGTTTATATAAGTATAGCATATTCTAAAATATCATAGTGAAATGATATTGCTAGTCTGATGGTATTGCTAGTTTGAATGTATTGTATTTGAT
>JAVQJD010095364.1:0-25398 GCA_036023655.1 Nannoperca australis | reverse complement strand
CACACACACACACACACACACACACACACACACACACACACACACACACACACACACACACACACACACACACACACACACACACACACACACACACACACACACACACACACACAGTGACTGATACTTCTTCATCACAGTACTTGACTTAATTCCCAGCAAAAATGTGCATTTCTTACCCATCTGTTCAAGTCTTTGGCCAACCTCAGGGAGTCCACAGTATACCACATCACCTAATGCTTCCTAAAACAATAGAACACACTGTATGAATTATAGGTACAGCTAATCGCAGTCAGCCTGATCAATACTTATTCCAGCAGAGACATAAGACCCAAATTGTTGACGTTAACAAGATGTAAAACTTTCTTTGTGCCAATTCATACACAGTAATCGTCAAGAACTGTACCTGGGGACATTTCAGGTTTGAATTTTGTCCTAAAAATCTGTGTTTATGTTGGCAGTGACTGAATACATTGTCCTAGGCCATCAGAAATGACTGTTCTATTAAGAACTTAAGTTCCTTAATAGGATTTATTCTATAGACTTCAGGCTCCTGTTCCTGCGGTTCTTCAAAACGCCTCAAAGTTGAGTCTAAAGTAGCTTAATTTGTATTGAACATGCACATTCATTTGTAGAGACACCCATTTAGAGAAGTCTAAACCTAAGTGGGCACGTGGCACTAGCCACCACATGAGTCTCATTTAAGGGTTTCAGGTTCCAAAAATCTGTTGTACCAAAGCCCACTAGTTCAGTCTAATAAATATAACGAAGCAAGGGATAGCAGACAACTTATAACTCCAGCCAATCTATACTGTATATGGATACCACTTCCTATAACGTCATCTGACATCTAACTGGTCAATGAGATCTGCCTTGTAAAGTTGACCAAAATACATAGGATGTATAAAGTAAATATGTAACCTATGAATGTTCTTGTTGTCTTTAGTTTGCTCATTTGGTCCATCAGGCTTTATGTTGTCCATTTACAGTTCTCCTTTAGAAGATGCTGTGGGTACACATGGTCAAAGGTTTGCTCAAAGTTCACATTCCCAAGTACAGTATAAGTGCAAGTCCATAAAGTCCACACTTTGCTCAGAAATCATCACATCCACGGTTTATGAGCATCGCATCTTTTTCAATGTATTCGATGAATAAACAGTCGCAGTAAAAACACTGCAAAGAGGACATGTCTGAAAATCATTCAGATAATCTCTCCGAATATGCTGAGAATATTGGAGGCGTGAGCAGCGATCGGAGGGCTCTCTGTTTTGTTATATTCATTTCAGTTCCTTTGGCAGAGTCTACACGTCCCATCCTCCCACACTTCATATTTTTGAGTTAATAATTGTAATTATCCATCATTCTTGTGGCTCAGAGACTATTTGATTATCTTGTTATCAGCACTTTCCATAAACATACGGAAAGAGGACGAAAGATCGCCAATAAACGCTTTATGCTAATTCTTTTCTCCACAGATCTTACATTAGCAGTGTCGTTTCAGAAACAAGCAACAATAAACGCAGCAGACAGAGTTTCTCCTCCACGTTTTCACATCAACATCTTGCATCACATTAAACTAAAATCCTGCTGGCAGTACTTCTGACCGATCTGATCATTTGAACTTTTGATTTCAGTGGCTATGTGGCAAAGCGGAGTTGTGCCCAGTCCAATGTCAGATTAGCCGTCACCGCTCCACATATGAAAACAACACCTCAAATATTTGTTTTTCTAAAAGTTGCATTCAAGTGGAAGACAAAAGACATCTGCCTTAATATTCAAATGCCTGCCCATGGAGTTTTCTGCACACCACTGCAGTTCGACGGCAATCAATCCTCTCAAACAATTGTAATAAAACAGTAAATTTAAAGTTATAGCACAGTTGCTGCATGTGAGGACAAAGTGCAATACTGAACTGCACACTGCAGACATTAGCACGTCACTATATTTAGATCGCCATCAGCAAAACTCTGAACCAATAGTGTATTAATTATTAATAATAATCAATGATTAGTGAAAAGGCAGAACCAACAACCTACCTGAGCATAATTGCTGATACCAACGGTGCCAACACCACCCTCCACCTTCACCCACTCGTGCTTATCTGTGAGCTTCAGGGCTGCGGAGAGAACAAGATAATACGTTAGTTTGGAACAGATTCATTAATTAGTGTTTAGACAACATGAAACGATACATCGGTATGAAACATTATAAAATAAATGTACTCTGGTGCTGTAATGAATCTTGTGACATACAAAATAGAAGGAAGCAAAGCACATCATTTGGATGTCAAAAGACCACCTTTCTGAACTATGGACCTAAACTGAAGAGTAGGCGGTTTGCTATGCAACACTATGTGCGGTCTATTAGAAATAAAAGTTTAAAAACTGGTTGCAATGAAACATCCTACAGTTTTGGATCTCGACCATTTTTGACAGAAAAAGGTGCAAACAGGTGCACAAAAAGACTCGAGAGGTGGAGTCAGATATTCCGTTAAATAAATACATACACAAGAGTCAAGAGCCTCATGCATACAATACCCCGAGGGAAGAGCCACACTGTCTGAACAATTCCCAGTGTTGGCATCAGACCGTGCAGAAAAATACAGGTTTGAACCAGATTGTGAACAGTGCGAGATGCTGGTGCATGACCAGGGAGAGCAGAGCCAGTGCTGGAAGGGCTGGAGAAATGTTTCTGTAACTATTAAACTGGCTGAAAGTTTCAGATTTAATGATTTAAATCTACAACTAGGAGAAAACTACTCGATTGTTTACATTTTTGACCCCATGTACACATGAAATGCATCACTCCACAGCCATTTGTGACACAGTTCCAGCATCATGGGTGACTTTTATTTTGTAAGCTACTACTTGGTGCACGGGACAAGGTCATTTGTTGTTTACGGTCATTAACATCCCAATTTGGAGCTCGTGGTTTGACTTCTTCCAAAAACATCAATTGGGGGGAAATAATGCCTTGTTGTGTACTTTAAGCAACACAACATGTGGCTGCTACCTTTCTGTACTACGGTTTTTGTGCTTAGACAACCACTTCCAAGTTAAAAACAAACTTTTATGCTAGCTTATCCCCGCCGCATTCCTCTGCTCTGCTGTGGGAAAGTGACACAAACTGCGTGAGTTCGTTTCGACCACTGCACACAGACATGAACGTGTGAACAACGTAGTATGTAGCGTTACAGCCCATTCGCTTTTGGGTGGGTTTTGTTCTTTTTTTTTCTACCTGTGGACAAGGCCGAGGTCGCGCTCAGTGTCCGCGTAGAGCCGCTCCTCCACGGCAGCCGAGTCGCTGAAACCTGCGCTGCTGCTGGCGAGAGCCGAGGCGGTCTGGGGGGAAAGTTTGCAGAGAGGCACCGTCGCGCTGCTCTCATCGCCATCTTCACTCCGTGTGTGTCGACTCTTTAATCGGGTGCACTTACACTTGACGGCGGGGGCGCGCACCATCCCACCGTGTGCGCGCCCCCGCCGGGGAGCGCAGGGAGGAGGGCGAGTTCAGCTCAGTTCGGGTTCAAAACCAAGTGTGCGTCTGAAAGTTGATATTGAAATGTTACGCTTTTGCAGGTGCTAATTATAACAAGAATGTGGCTCTTTTACCTAAGTAACGGCAGCATTACCCAACTGTCACAATACCCAAAGTCCTGTCTATATCCATATTAATCTGTATCATGCTGATTTATGTCTCTTGATTATTCTCTGCTATGAAACGGTCTGTCTGTCCTTGCTAGCCCTTAGGAATTCTTTCTGTTATGGGATTCCTTATCTGACTGCCGACTTGTTTGGGTTTTACTACGCTCACAGACTTGCTTCCAACAAAGACAGTGTAACCAGGTTCTTCCTGGCCCTTCTTGACTGTTGAGTGCATCAACAGGTCCTTTCTGCAGAAAGCTTAATAAATACTCAAAAGACTTTGGTGATTCAGAAACTCAATTTCCAGATTGCCACCACAGTCCCAAAAGATTATACATTTTCACTGAATTTAATAAAATGTTCAATCATATATAAAATAGAGCTCTTGAAATGTATTGAATTTGGTTCTGTAAACAAACCACAAACATCACAGGAGAATGAAAAACGTAGATTCATATGCACTTTATTCAGACATACCCATGTTTAAACTTCTTTGTCAGAGAATATTGAATTTGCGGAGACCATCTTGACAAATCTCAAACAAGGAATACAAGCAGACCTGGTCGAAACAGGTGAATATACTGAGAACACTTAAAATATTAGAGGTGCTTGAGTTTTGTTATGTGGTGTATCTTTCTCTTTATATTTGGTAGCCAGAATCAAGCACCCCTTGAAGAATCTCAATGTATATTCAAAACTATAACATCCGGGTCTGCACACTACAGCAGATCACACGTGACTTCCTGATCAAATACCTTCCATTTACTATCTGGATGGTAATGTGGATTAAAATGTCTCCTTTCAGTCGAACAAGGACGACGCAGCAAATGTGATCGCAAAAGTGTAAGAAATTCAAAATAACAATAAAAAGCATTCGTTATTGTTTACCATTCAACCATGTAACTGAGACAAGATGATTTCCCTTAATAACAGCAAGGATCAAACAAACAGACAGAGTAACATTAATAACACACACACACACACACACACACACACACACACAGACACACACAACCCGCAGGCTCCACTGATGTCCACAGTGAGGTAAGGGCTCCGAACTCCACGTGGACTCCTGAGCGAGAGGTCAGGGGTCATGTCATTAGACGGAGGTGCCCTCTGTGGGCGCTGATGTCTTATTGTCATCAGGCTTCATGGCTGGGAAGAGCAACACCTCCTGTGAAAGAACAAAAACTGTCAGCTGTGGTGTTTCTTTCCTCTTACAGCATGAACATAAAATAAGACCAGGCAGATGTCAGCTCATGTTCTGTGTGCATACAAATTAGCTTTCTTGATGATATTTCTTAAACCCATTGTTCTTTCCACCTCTTTAATCACGCGTTTTTCTGTTGTATTTCAGTCTAAAAACTACCCAAAGGACAATGCGCTGAGGGAAGTGCACATGGTCACATACTTTTACGTTTTTGTTTAAATCTTGATCATCTGCTTGCATCAAGATTCGTTTGGCAGCTTTACCTTGATGTTGTTGGAGTTGGTGAGGAACATGGTGAGACGGTCGATGCCCATCCCCCAGCCAGCAGTTGGTGGCAGTCCGTATTCCAGTGCTGTGCAGAAGGTCTCATCAATGAACATGGCTTCATCGTCACCCTCAGCCTTGGCCTGAAAGACATCCAACTCAAATGATTAACATACAATAAGGAGCCTGAGCCTTTAGATAATGGGACGATGTATCAGGGTGGGGGTGGAGGTGATCAGTTTAGGCTTGTATACACACCTTGGCTTGCTGCTCGAAAAGCTCCCTCTGTCTAATCGGGTCATTCAACTCAGTGTAAGCGTTGCATATTTCCTTCTTCATCACAAAGAGCTCAAATCGCTCCGTTAGGCCTTTCTGCGATCTGTGCCTGTAGCAGTCGAGCAGTCAGTGTGAACCAGAGCAGCACGTTTCAAATGAGAAATACGAGGCTAAAACGAGGCGTTTCTCACCATTTTGCTAAGGGACTCATGATTTGAGGGTGATCGCAGATGAATGTGGGGTTGATACAGGTGATCTCGAGGTAATCTCCAACCAACTGTGGGAGAGAAAAAAAGTTATTAGTAAAGAGAAATGGAGAAAAAGCAATACACGGTACAACAGATGGTGATGTTCATCAACAGAGCACCTTGTCAAGGAGGCGGGCGGTGGTTCTGGGTGGAGGACATTCAACTCCTTTCTCTGCACACAGGTCGTCGAAGAATTTACGTGTCTCTGAAGACAAAAGTGTGAAAGAGAAATGTGAAGACAAATCAGAAATGACTGGTGAATTATTACTGAGCAGTTAGAATATATTAAACCATGTAAAATGGAGACATTAAATAAAATATAAACCATACATTTGTGGGAGATGGAGACAGAGAAGGGGCACATTTTATTCAAATGAATATAAAAAGGGTTCAAAACATCACCTCAAAAGAAAATAAGAAGAAAATGACGTGAGCTTGCTGACAGATTCTTACCATCGCTGTCGTAGCTGTCAGTAGGAGGGAATTTGACCCCCATAATCTTCTCGAGGTCGTGTGTCATGCTCACTCTTCTGAATGGTGGAGTGAAGTCGATCTCGTAGGCCTGTCCCTCCGGACCATCAGGGTTGTAAGTCACCTTATATCCTCCAGTGATGTGCTTCACCATTCCTGAAGCAAAGAGGAAACCACTTGTTGAGGAGAGTCTTACAGCTTAGCCATCCTTAATGACACAGATGTGATTTTCTATACAACAGTCACCTGGCAACCAGCTCATAACTGACCCTGTTTAAGCTTCATCCTTCAAATAATATTTTTCATGTGGAACACTCCTCTCAGGCTTTTCAGTGCCCCAACAAGCTCTACCAATCAATATATTTGGTTTATAAGTGGTGGAAGTAAGGATTTAAGTTTGCCAACCATTTTGCAACACGAGAATAAGGCTGAGAGGGAGGAAAGGAATGCCACTTGAGAAGGAGGCTCACCTTATGGCAGATCTTTTACGCATGGTGGATGATTTTGGCGTGACGGTTTACAGGGTGGGGCTGTCAGTTTCTCTTTAACAAGACTGCCAAAATGTTTTCTTTTAATTACTGCTGGATTTGTTTTATACTGGTAGGTTAGCCAACTTCCTATGTTTTAGCTAGTCTGTTACATTTGATCATAAAAACAACTCGATAACTGCTGTACAACATTTAGAGAAGCCAACATTAATCCAGCTGCTTATTTCATGATGACACAAAAACTTCAAATGAATAGGACATAATCCTTTTATCTCTGTATTGTCAGAGTTTAATTTTCTGACTTGAAATTGCAGATAATGTACTATTATGCATGTCAATGTAAAATCTATTTTTAAGACATAAAGATAAAGATAAAATGGATGTGACACTCTTTATAAAACTATGCACATTTTGATTGGCCTTTTAAAAGTTTATATAGCCAGCCCCAACTGGCCAACAGTCAAATCACTGACAGGTGAAGGACCAAATGACTCCAAACCTTGGGGCAATCATATGGCTGGCCATTACCTGAAAGTAGTTTCTCTGTGATCTCCATCAGGTCATGGTAATCAGCATAAGCCATGTAGAATTCACAAGTGGTGAACTCTGGATTGTGAGTGAGATCAATGCCCTCATTTCTGAACTGACGACCGATCTCATACACTCTGTCGATTCCACCGACCACGAGCATCTATGGGGACGAGAAGATGTACAGCGTAAATATTGAAACTTTTGAGAAATGTAACAAACCCCTTCAAGTGAAGCATAAAAATAAACTGTGCATTTCTTTACAAAATATCTACAGGTCCAACATCAAATCCATGCAACAAATTTGCCAAAATATCCCCCCTGGAAGTGAGGGATTACTGAGACGGACGGCTCGTGAAAGTGACGGATTACCTTGTGGTAAAGCTCAGGCGCAATCCTCATGAACAGGTTCATATCCAGCTCATTGTGGTAAGTAACGAATGGACGGGCCACTGCTCCACCAGGAATAATGTTCATCATCGGTGTCTCAATCTAAAGTAACAACAAACGTAACGCAGCAAAGTCAGTTTACACTCACTCATTTTAACTGCCTCAAATGTGGAACAAATGTACAAACTATTTGAGAGAGCATTGTTTTATAAAATCCCTTTTTTGTACAAACTCAAATGTGAATTTGTGTAACAAACAGTCTCCACTCAAGCTAAAGACTCAACATATACTGTTCACACACTACAGACAACAATTCTTACCTCCAAAAATCCCAGCTGGTCCAGGAAGCTGCGCAGGTATGTGATGATTTTGGAGCGAGTTATAAACTTCTGCCTCACGTAGTCATTGAGAATCAGATCCAAGTAGCGCTGGCGGAATCGGGTTTCCTTTGAGAGAAAGATTACACAGCGGTGAGAACAACTTTAGCATTGTTTATTACTGTTGAAATGACCAATGACCACAGGTTAATTGAACTTTTGTGACATTGCCTCCGGGGCTGGCTGATATAAAAATGAAAACATTTACTAATAACCAGAATACTTTTTGAACCGATGTTAAAACCACTTCTGTAAGATTGTTCTTTCTCTGCTAACGAGAGAAAGAACAATCGTTATCCGAGAGTACAGTTTCTGAAAAGGCCTCAGATCTTTCAGGTAATATTGTACCAGATAAACCAGAATCTTTCCTTCAGGCTCGGAGATCAAACTTTCTCTCATGGAATGTTGACTTGTCAGAGCATGAAAAACACGAGTATCTTATAACATTAATCATGGCTTTATTCCTTTATAGGCGTTCCAATAAGCCTTGCTAGCGGGGCAGTATGCATAATAGAAGATATACTTATGATGTCACTGCACATGAAAGTCACCACACTCACTCCTGCTGCTGGCACCAGCAGATCATTAGTATGCAGCCATCATTAATGTTATTAATTACAAACTGTCCACTGTGGAAAAAGTACCACAGCAACCACAAGCAAGCTATATATAACCTTTTACTTTTAGTGCGGGGCGTCTCTCACTAACTCAGAGTGTCTACTCATGGTGGGCATTACCTTGTCTTTGAGGCCAAAGTGGAGGTGGGGTAACATGTGCAAACATGGTGACAGTAGGGTCAACTCGATGGGAATGATGCTCAACTCCCCCTTTTTTGTCTTCCCTGGGTTACCACGAACGCCGATGATATCGCCGCGACGCAGTTTGTTGTTGATGGCCACAAAGGCCTCCTCAGACTTGTAGTTCCTGACAGAGTAAAACATGATACACAGACATTTACTTACTACACTCTTAAATAACCAACAACGTGGAGAAAAACTAATCGTTGGAGGTGCAATTATATCAGGCATAACGTTTCACAATACATACATGTGATGACGTGAATAACTTGGTTGAAACTTTCACATCACATAAGCAAGTAATCTCGATGAGGAGTTGAATTTTCAGCTGGAGTGGTTTTAGATTGTGTTGTTCAGCTACAAGGATGCAATGAATTCCTCCAGTAACAATATGGACATTTGCTGCAATTCCAAACACAGACCCAGTGTGTGACAACACCAAAGAAACTGATCATGAAACTTCCCAAGAGCTCTAGTTTTACTCGCCCTCACCCTCCTCCACACCAAGCATCATCACGTTAGTTTGTGGCCAACTAAGGTTTATCAGTCATAAGTTGTTATCAGTCAAAATTCGTAAACAATATGGTGAGTACAAACAAGCACAAATTATGTTTTTTAACCATGGCTGGCGTTTTGTACCTCGAGTTTGCCATGACTTGCAACTTGACGCCTTCACCCCGCAGGTCGTAGAAGAGCAGCTTGGCACCAGAAACCCTCTTGGCATGGACGCGGCCTGCCAGCCATATATTAAGTTTAACAGGCTGGTCTACTTCTGGATTACAGTGTACATACAAAATACAAGAGTCCAAGGTTATAAAACATTCCTGGTACCTGACACATTGAGAACAACACTGGTCAGCTGGTCTCCAGGCAGTAGGTGATTGTATTTCTCGATGAACTCTGTGAGCGACAAGTCCACATGATACTTGTGTGGGTACGGGTCCTCTGCTGTGCCCTTCAGGTCCTGGATGGCCTGGGAGCGGATCTTGAAGTATTGCTATGTTAGAGGAAAACAGACAATTGTATTTAGACAAAAAGAAGTGTTAACTAAGTAAGTAAAAAGAATTGTGGTATAATGACTGTAGAAATCTCACATTTGGGTCAAGCGTCTCCTCATCCAACCCACAGGCATTTTGTTCTCCCTCGTCCTTGGTTTCCTTCTTCTGCTCCACCTGCTCTTTGACCTTGGCTTCTTTTTCAGCCGCCTTCTTATCAGCTTTCATTCGTCTCTTCAGCTCACTTATAAGAAATTAAAGAGGAATTAAAGATGAGTCTTGAGGTTAGATATTGAACTTTGCTGTTAATGATGCGACTACAACTGATATTTAATAGATGTTGTTAGACTGTTTAACAAAACTTAACAACAGCACACAAATATATGATTTCCCACATAACCATACGGTATGTTTTATTCCATTCTGGTGTGTAGAATAAGGCCACGGCACAATCTACCAATCACAGAGAAGCACAACAAACAATCATGCAGAAAGGAAAAGGAGATCACATTTGCTCTGATGACAAAAGGTTGGTTGTTTTTCTCACTGGAATGGAAAAGCCACCAACCTTTTGTCACCTCTCCAACGGTTCCCGTAAATTTGAGCTGGGACCGCAGCTGTACACGGGGGTGGACATTTTAACCACTGTCCCCTGACCCCAAAGGCTTGGCACAGCTGCTGCCTGGCTGCCCTGACCAGACACAGCATGCTGAGCTACCACAGTCAGCGAACACACCTGAGAAAATAGACATATATACAAAGACAATGTACAGCATATACGGCAACGGTTGTCTTTGTCTCACCAGGCTAAATTAAACACTGCTGGGGTAACTTAACATAACTCCACTAGTCTGCACCAAGCCCATCGCCAGACAATGGTCAAAACTAAATTCAATAGATTTTGTATACAGGAAACGTTGTAGAGGATTTGACATCATGTGAAGTTTAATTTTACTTTTGGGTAGCCAGGAGAGTGCCCGAAACGCAACATGACTGCTAGCAAAGCAAAGAAAGTCGAGACGAACGAAGGACAACGCAGCAAAACAAATTTAAGAATTGTTATTGACGTTTTTATACGCATAACATATATATAACACCAAGGTGTTCCGCTACAGTAGAAATGCCAGAATTAATTATAACTTAAAACTAATATCTGATGTAAGAAAATGAAACGCCACGATCAACGTGTGGAAGACATCTTTGAACGTATTTTGGATCTTGTAGTTTTACTGATAAGTAGTAGACACTAACATGGTTGGTTTCAGTTTAAGTTCAGAACTACAACTACCACAGACACAGACGAACAGAATCCTGGGACGTGTAGGCTGACAGTCTATCTCCATATGGATTCCTCACTTCGCTATCATCTTCTGACCTGATGCACCATTTAGCCAAATTAAAACGGCCATAACTGCTGAAATTACAAATTATTCGAGGAAATGCCTTTGGTAAGGGACTGTGACTGGTTACAATACGAAGGCAGGAAAGAATAAGCTCACTTTTTGCTGACTTTCCCTCCGTCCACCGCTGTCACGTCGGCCATGTTGTAGATGCTGAGCCCGGAAAGACCTACGGACGCGCACGCGCCGCAAAAACGCGAGAACTTGATGGGGCGTTTGCGCGACTGTCGGAAATCAGTGCACCGAAAACAGAAGAAGAATACTTGGCCAAAATAGCATACAGCAACACAAAAACGTAAACTTTGTGAATTAAATTGATCGATGGTTCAGACCCTAAATTGGGAACAGCACTTAAAGGAGCACAATTGACTATTCAAGAATATCTGCTTGTGGACCATAGAGACTGCAATTTACACTGCTGCCATTAAAACAACAACAATATTTGTCCTGATGGTGGCACTATAGTAGAGGTTAGAGGATCTATGAAAACGCTATTCATCTCCGATGACCATGAGTTATTACAGTAAAATTCATCGAATTCTGCCCATCAGGTTTTGACAAAGTGTTGGTCAACAAGAAATTTACCTGACAGTAGTACTAATCACAGATTGAGGAGCTAGATGGACAGACTGACTTTAAATCAATCAACAGTTCCCCTTTCTACATAAAGCCACATTTAACTTTTTGAAAACATCTACATTTAGTCTGTAAGGACACTCTTGTGTAAAATAATCTATTAGGTGGGAAATCAAAGCTTTTATGTGTTTGTCCCAACTTTAAATACATACATAAACAGTAGGGTTTCACACAGGCACACCTTAAATCTCACATAAAACATTAGCTAATTAAAAAAAAGAAAAACTAAAGTCTGGAACATATCTCACATCGGTTTTCAAAATTACACATGAAAACGTAATGCCTTTCATTTAGTAACACAAACAATAAATTTAATATCTGAATAGCAGAAGTGTTAAACAGGACACTTACTGTTGCCTACAGCGAGTCTACGAGGATGGCAGCAGAATTAAGGCTCCAGATGTGATGTTCCAATGCAGCCATTTGCATAATTGTCATCATTTGGTTTCCAACCTGAAGGGTCATCCATTTTTAATACAGTCAATGCTACAGTAGATTTAGGTGCTTCCTCACAAGGATGATTAACATCTTGTATGTGTATTGTTAAAAAATAGTTTCCTAATCTCACAGCCAATATTCTTGTGCAGTTTCTTGCACCCAAAAACATTAAATAAAACCTCAAAGGCATAACATTTAAAGTATATATGTTTAATACAGATAGCAGCAGGTTTACAGAAATGTAATTGCAAGAGAATCAAAACGTCTCAACAAAAGCCAATATATAGAAAGGTTTTTTTCCCCCCGAATGGTGATTATTTGACAGTTGTTCACATGGTAAGAAACATAAAGGCAAAAGTTTCCCCTTGCTATATCTAGGACCGAAAATATATAATTGTTTATTGGAAGAGTGGTTCACCTGTGATCCGAGTGAAGAGACTTTGAAAGGTGTTACAGAAGCGCTGAGTGAGAAAATGTTTTTGGAAGAGAATATCAGACTTGGAAGGAAATAAGGGACAAACTACACTGAATATTGATGTTTGGCAGAACGTTTCATTCACATTGTTTCTAAATTGCAGGACAAAACATATCTAGTATGCTTATACTTTTACTGGTCTGAATAAGAAGACATGTGAGAAGAACATGATATCCTGAAAACTCTGAGGCCCTGAGAGAAATCAGAAAGATTCTAAAACACTGAACCAGTAAACAGTAAGCCTGGATTCATCACAAACCTCCTCATAAACCTTGCAAGCAAGAATGGAATAAAGATGACTGACAATTAGTGACCCTTGTCTCACCAAAAAACTGGGGGGGAAAAACATGTATGAGATGGTTGTTAGGAAGAGAAATTTGCATTTTAACTGACTAAAAGATTTAAAAATCGGTTTCAGGTGGCACTCAAAGCATTAGAAAACATTTCAACAAGCAACATAAATAATAGAAAGAACATCTACTTTGGTTTTCTACTTTGGAGAAGCTATTTAGAAAAATATATATTCAAAAACTAACAGATCTACATTTACAGTATATTAGCTGCATAGCAGTTTCAGAGAAAAATTTGCCTGCATCTACGTTGTATAACATAAATGCAATGGATACTTCAGTACGAACAAGTTAGATGTATGACAGAAATTGCACAATACATTTATCAACCTATTTGTAAAGTACACTTAAAGTCTTATGGCTTAAAACATTCTAATTAATGAGGACTAATCATCACTGGCAGAACCAGCAGGGTATTAAACAGGCAACAATGATAAAACGTCAGTCTGGTCGCAACTACATCTTCTCAAGGCACATATACAATATCTACCAGTGTCTAAAGTGACATTTTAGGAAGGGAGAAATCTATTTGAACACCTGTTATAGCAGACACAATGTGTTGATATTAAATTAACTGGTAATGTTAAAAGAAAAACTTTTCAAGTTCTTTTGCAAGAAACAGAGAAAGTTAAGAGTCTGTAGCCTCTTAAGGAAATATGAGAACTTTTATCAACAACCCACCTCTTTTCCATAAAATTAGTTGTGACTGTACAATGAGTCACACTTTTATATATTTCTGATCTCCAGTTACATTGTAAATACACAAATGAGGAAACTGTAATTTCAAAAAGTAATTACCTCCCCAGTATGTGTATAAAAGAACATTCTGCATCTAAGTGAGACATCTACAGCCATGCTGTATAATCACATTCAGTACTATATTCATAGAAAAAATGCTGAAATTTGTTGGTCCTGTTTTGAAAGATTTTTGATTTTGACAGTAAAACAGTTTGGTGCCATTTTGCCCTGCTGTTGACTATTTGGTCAAACAGGACTACAGGGCCAGCAGTCCAATTATAAGCCTTGAACAAACACATGATAAGTACATTAATGTACATTATTACAATTACATCTTCCAAAATCACAAAAGAGTAGGAGTGCACAGGAATGTACATGTTATTCATCGTGTACAAAGCACTTTTCTATCTCATTTACCATCATCATTATCACAAGGTGCCAGTTACAGTATCAGCAGGTGTGGGGGCCAAATCGCACTGCTGTCATCAATAACAGAAAATATCTGAACACAACTATGATTACGGAAAACAATTTAGATAATAATCAGACAAATAAATTATATATGCTTCCCCAAGAAGAGGCACAGGTGCTGTACTGAAGGAAAAAAAACAGATAGTCTTTCTAAACTTCGTAAAACAAACAAAAACGAATACAATCATAAATACTCAACACTGGAAATCATAGTTCTTCTATTTCACAAGTTGAAGAAAGCCAATCACAGATAGCTCTTTTCTCCAAAGTCAGGTTTCCTTCAGGAGTAGGGTCCCTTTAAAAATCACTCAAACCGCTCAAATTGAAGCACTGTAGATCCACAAATCACATTAGTCAAGTTTACATAATCTCCATCATAAAATAACGCTGTTTCTGATTTTAAAGTGTATAAAATGTAACGGTGTTTATGTCTTTCTAACCAACTGTACATAGAAAACAAGACAACAATTGAGGCATAAAACTGAGCTCTCGTCATCAGAGACCAGCCCCTTGTTCATGCATACACTTACAGTGAAACAAACATGACACAAGCATGTTTATGTTTTTTTGTTGCCAAAAACAAACAAACAAACAATCAAACAGAAAAAAAACGTGTGGCAGCAGGACATCGTTCCTGACAATTACATTTAGGAGGCAAAACATAGTCTTAAAGTTAACTTGCAAGTCAGAAATGAAGAAAAGCTCAGGAGCCACATAACTGGCCTGTCATCAGGATTCAAGTCAAACTTTGGTCCTGAGGCCAATGGCCAACTGCAGACGAAAACATTGAGCGTTTAGAACTTGTACAGTTTGCGTTTAGAAGAAAACATGTAAAATGTTCCTGCACGTTAATACCTTAACCTGGATGAGATGTATAATGTACAGCTGTAGCCAACAAGCTGTTGCTTCTCCTCAACATTCACTAAAAGCATCACATTAATAAAACAGTTTTTAAAAAAAGACTATTTTCTAGCTGATTTAAGAAAACTATTCCAGTTCATGCGTGCCTGACGCAGAATGATGACATAAAAATGTCACCAAAACACATAATGCTCTAACCCTTATGACAACAACAAAACTAATAGACTATATTACATTCTACTCTCTCTAGTGTAGATGTATGTTTTTAATAAGAGTTATATTTCAACTGAAATTCATTTATTTGAATAACAATTTCTTGGCCCACATTTGTCCTCATTTGTCCAGATTTGAAAAGCAGATTTTCAGGAATAAATAATGTATTAGGTTTTGGGAGTGAATAATAATAGATGTGACATGTCTGGCAATGTGATGCACTGTTATGTTACAAAATCCAGGCCATAAAACTAAAATTTTAACCAATTGGACAATGGTGAAACTGAAACCTGATTAATTAACTAAACCCAAATGTTGCAAACACAGGACAGTAATGGCAATACTCTCTGATCCATGAGCATATTAAAATGTATTTTCTTCACTGTAAACAATGCGGAAGCAGCTGAAAAAAACCACATCACCTCTTGCGGGACTGGTCACAAAGAATTGTAAAGTGCTGAATATACATGTAAAAAAAGTCTGTATTTGTTATATTTCTACCAGCACACTTTCTTAAATGATAAATATCTTTGTAGTGTATTAAAAGGAGAATCTGTTCCACAAAGTAGCAAACTGACACAGTTTGGTTTTGTTGAATACAGACCTGAACATGTTTGCTTACCTATTTCGCAAAGTGCTATGAGTACACTGTGGTGAAGATCCAATATTGAAAGATATGTTTCACAGCTGGAGGTGACTTCACTGCACAGCTGTTGGCTGAAATACGAATATTATTTTATAGGTATTATTGTACCAAACATGGCTAAGCAAGACTAGACTTAGTTTAGCCCGGCCTTTTGTAGATATATAAAAAAAGCCACATTAGTTTAGTTATACATCCTCTGAGCACATTTTCTTTCTATTCCATAATTAAAAGCCACTTTGTGGGCTATCAGACCGATAGAGTAGATTTATTCATATGATCAGGTACAAGCTAGCTGCTAAAACTTTGAAATAATAACCA
Source organism: Nannoperca australis (assembly GCA_036023655.1). Taxonomy (NCBI): domain Eukaryota; kingdom Metazoa; phylum Chordata; class Actinopteri; order Centrarchiformes; family Percichthyidae; genus Nannoperca; species Nannoperca australis. Next base: position 9,167 of record JAVQJD010095364.1, on the reverse strand, counting down.
TCCACATTTATGATACACTTGTTTGTGATTACACATCAGATTAGTGTAGAAAACATTTCTATGCACTGATTCAAGTCTTCTGCCTCCTCTCTAACCTTCTTTTAATTCACTTTCTACGCTGTTGGGTGAAAATAATTTCAAACCACGTCAGCAGCGGAAACCTTTGGCTTCTTTGATGTATCCAACCCTACATACCACAGTCTGTCCAGATGTTCCTGCTATACCACACACTCCACCCTCCATGCAACAAAAAAACCCCAAGAATAAAAAGGGAACGGAAACCACGCAACACTTTGGAGAACACTCTAGAAAACACCATGAGAACCGAAAGATGCCGCAGATAACATCACTGACAATCTATCTACAGATACACACAAAACTTCACGTTAAATGAATAACAAGGCCAATAATTTGCTGCACTTTCTGAGGAAAAGATTAAGAAAACGACAGTTAGTCTCTTTTCGCCTGGAGTCCATCTAATTTTGCACATGCATATTTTCAAAATGGGGAGTCAGTCAATCATGAAGTCAATAAGAGACATTCACTTTTCTTGATTAGCCAAGAAATTCCAAACCAAATTCCTAGTTCACTGTCTGGATATTAATTTGCCCAGTTTGTCCTATTCATTTAAAGCTACTCTGGAGAATAATCACAAGGACTTTTTGTGGGAGAAGAGACTAGCTCAGCAAGGCCAGCAGCACTTCACAATGTTTAGCTTGCCTTCCCTGCTCCTTCCTAATACACCCTGAAGGAGACCACATCGCAGAAAAATATTTGGTGATCAGATATATGCATACAATGTTCAGCTTGTCTCGAATGTCATGATGCATTCGCAAATCTTTTACTGCAAGTGCTTATCAACAGTGTTTTTTGTTACATTTTACAATTATTCCAGGTATTATCAGTAAAAGATACATCCGTAAACCTGTATGAAGGTTAGTATGAGCGAGTTAAGTTGCTGCCCGACTCCTGCAGGCTGACCAGCAAGTCGTCAATCTTCTCCATGTTCTGAGAGGCACTCATGCTGTTCTGCACAGACCCAGACTGAGACAGAGACTGGCTGAGCAGGGACTGGATGTGTGCGTCACTCTCTCTTTGGTTCTGACCAGACTGGCTGATGGCTATAATCTGATCCGACAGCGTGTTTCCAGGAGTGTTCAGCAGCTGGCCGCATTCTGAAAGGAGGGAGCAGGAAAAGATGGTCACAATGAGTTTACAAACCTCAGGCTTTATGTTGTGCTATTAATATATACTAAGGACATGATGAGAGGTTTTCTCCACTTGTGTTCATACTGTGTACATATGTTTGTAATGCAAGTTTAACGGTCCATGTTTCTTTGTGCTTCTTATATGCACACATGCTTTCATGTTCAGTTGCTAAAAATATTAGTACATTTATTCAAAGTGCAATGAAATTAAATGAATGAACAACTAGCAGAACCTGAAACTATGGCTGAACTTACGTCATTCATTGTAACTTTTCTTTTTATTTATCTTGTGTTTTATACCTAATTTTGTTTCAAAAGTTCACTCGGTTTTGACAGTAGATACTCTATTAAGATATCACAATATAGGTTTTATAAATATTATTACAGCAATTCAGTCTTTTATAAGTAATTGGACAATAAAGAGGGGAATAAAGTAACAATTTATTTACAAATAATTTGCAATGAATTACTTATTTATAGTGGGATAAAATAAAATGAAATAAATAAAATGAATTCAAACATTATCTACACGACAACTGAGCAACTCCAATCACTGATGAAGGTCACACGATGGGGCTGAAAGGTTCAGAAATTATAAGTTAAAGGACCTTTTGATGAGAATCGTTTGTCTATTTAAATAAATATCTAAATGTATTATGGACCTGGAATTTGTTTGGGAAATTAAAAGGGGATTTCTTTTTTTTTGTCAGGTTGCACATATATTTCCCAAATGGTTGCTCATTCACTTTATGAACTATCCTTCATGTCGTGCGAGGAACTTGTTTTGGACTTTACTTTACTGAGGAAGTTAACAAAAGCTCTCACTGGCTATCTGTCAGTTTTGTAGATGGCTCACATCATTTCTGCCATCTGAACTTGTTTGCAAACAATAATGCTATATCAACAAGTTTAAGGGCGTGCACCTGTGTAATCAAGTCCTTACCATTTTGAATCCCAAAAAGGAAAAGGCCAGGCTGTTGAGGCTGGCTGGGCTGATTGATGCTCCCACTGACAGCTGTCTGGAACAGAGTCCCTGGCTGTTGAACAGGGGAGGAGGTGGTCGTCTGGAGGTTTGCCACGCCGTTCTGTGAGGCAAACATGGCTGACTGTGCGAGCTCCTGAGCAGCCAGCCCCCCCTGTAGAGAGGCCATGTTAGACTGAGGCATAAAGAGGCCCACAGGCTGCTCCTGCCGGTTGCTTGAGCTGCTGCCCAGCTGCATCGGCTGTTGCTCCTGAAACATGACTTGCTGTCGTGGATCGTTAGGGTTTCCTAAGGTCATGGGCTCAGAGCGATCCTGCTGGTTTACTGTCACCATACTGGCTTGGGAAAAGAGCAGAGAGGGGTTTGGGGGCTCTTGGGAAACTAGACTGCTGCTGGTCAGCGGCGGCATCTGGCCCTGGCTGCTGAACAGGAGGCTGGAGGCCTGGTCCGGAGTGGACAGGGGGTTGTTGCAGAATAGTAGGCCAGCCTGCTGTTGCTGCTGCTGGCCTGGAGAGAGGGTGTTTGCAGATGGGTGTTGGGAGATGTTCTGAAACAGAGAAGCCTGCTGGGATGTCTGTGTGTGGGGCTGAGGCTGGGAGGGCTGCTGCTGCTCCATGGGGTTTCTCTGCTGGATGGGGGAGAGCTGGGTCTGAGCCTGAAATACTGATTGTGGTTCAGGGGCAGGAGTCTGTAGAGCGCTGAGGAAGGCCAGCTGCTGCTGTTGTTGTTGCGCACTTCTGGTTGTAAGCTGAGAAGTTAGGGACGTCTGAGGGAGGAAAAGTCCGGGGGTTGAGGGCTGTTGGTCTGGAGACTGTAGTACTGTCATGGTGTTTTGGAAGAGAGCGGCCTGGACCTGCTCCTGAGAGGCTTTCTGAAACAAACCCCCTTGTGGATCTTGTGTTTCAGCCAGAGAACTGGGATTGTGGAACATGGGCGGTGAAGGGTGTGAGGGTGTCTGCTGGAGGAAGTTGGTCTGAATAGAGAGCAGTTCACTTGCCTGCTGAAAGAGAGCTGCTTGTTGCTGCTGCTGTTGCTGCTGTTGCTGTTGCTGCTGCTGCTGCTGCTGCTGCTGCTGCTGCTGCTGCTGCTGCTGCTGCTGCTGTTGTTGCTGCTGCTGGAAAAGAGCCCCCTGGTTTGGCACCACTCTTTGTGATGAGCCCTGCTGTTCTGTGTTCTTGCCCTGAGAGGCATCCTGAAACATGCCACACTGCATCTGAATCTGTGACTGAAACAACTGCTGTTGTATATTCTCCAAAACCTGCTGATGTTGCTGCTGTTGAAGCTGTTGTTGCTGAATATGTTGCTGTTGCTGCTGAATTTGTTGTTTCTGGATCTGTTGTTGGTGCTGAATGTGTTGTTGCTGCTGTTTGGCCAGTGAGGTGTCAGATTGAAGAGGTAAGTTACAGAACCCTTTGGCTTTAAGCTGCCTCACTGCCTCCTCCAGCTGGGCCACTTCGTCTGGGGGGAACAGTGGCAGTTGCTGCTGTTGAGGTGCAGGTTCTCCACACAACCTCCCCATGGCTCCAGAGCCGCTGCCGGGCCTCTCTTGCCCGAGGCCGTCTCTGGGCTCCAGGAGGAACTGCTGTGAGCCCTGCTGGAGCAGGGAGTCGGCAGGCACAGAGAAAGAGCTGGTGGTTGCAATGTCCTGCTTCTGGATAGTGCTTAAAGGCTCTGTGTTGGTAAAAACAGGAGCCTGGCCTTTGTCAGGGTCACCTGCAGTCTGAGACAGGTTGTTGGGGAATGGTCTGTTTTTATTTAGGTGCCCTGCAGTCATGTCTGGGTTCTGCTCACCAGTCTGATTAAAACAAAAAACACAAGATAAAAGACTTATTGTGTAGTCTTTTGTGTTATTTTTAGTGTTAAAACTGTCCACACTTCCACTTCCCTTAGAGACAAGCTCTGAAAGAGTTTGAACTAAATAGAATTTTACTGAACATTTATGTAATTTGCTATATTAAATCACCTCAATTCAATCAAAATACTTTTCACTGGGTATAAGTTATTATTTAGGCCTTTTATGAGATTACAAATCAATATATCACCGTAAATACACCAGAAGATTGGGGGTTGCTGGTGACCTCCATCGGGGTGACATCTTCTCTCTTCACTAAAGGCAACATCGAAGGCATCAGGGCACCATCGAGAACTATAAGAGCAACACCAATAAATATATTAAGATTTATTCTTGAAATGTTTCATATTGCTTTGTGTTCAACTATTCAAAGAAGTGGCAGTCCAGTGTGAGCTAAAAACATGTAATAAAATATCCACATAACTCTATGCACAGTGTATTAGCAAATGAACTGCCTTCAAATGGTAAGCTACTACAATCATGGTTATGTGGGATAGTTAACGAAGGGAAACAAACCTTTAATTTGTTCATCAAATGAACAAGTCTTCACGGGAGAGGGCATCTCTTTCTTAACAGGAATGTCATTTTTTGCTGCAAGCGCAAATATCAACAGATTATTATCACTATGAACCAGCAAATTATGAAAATCAATATAAATATACAGCAAAATAATTATGTTATTAGGAAATTAGGAAAAATCCTGTGTTTAGAAATGGGCTGTGTATTGTGCTGTTGAAAGATATTGCTCATGACTACTAATTCTTGCTCTGATCCTACTGAACTGTAGGTGGTGGTGTTGAGTAAAAGTGACTATAGATCAAATAGCCATGGAGCATAAAATCAACTAAACTGTGATGCAGCACTTGTTTCTGTGGTACAAGAAAATATATGTAAAATAAATGGGGTGGTTAACAACAATACAGCTTGTTTTTTTACCCTCAAGATGAGAGACTGAGCGAGCCAGCTGTGGAGCCAGCCAGTAAATGTTAAAAGTACTTTGTAAATAAGGAAGGTTTGCTATCTAACAAGCTGGTCTTCCCATCAGGAGATTGTAAAATGAGACCTTTTTGTGATTTAGTGGATTAACTGAAATTGACTGGAACAAACCTGAATCTGGAGTGTAGGTAAAAGGCTGAACATCATGGGATCTCCCAGCATTCGTCACCACATAGATTCCCACACACACTGAGGAGGTGATGGCATGGCTTTGGTACGGAGGAACCTTCACTATCAAGTGATTCTATGGGGGTGATCATTAAAAAAAGCCAGGAAAAAAGAATAAATACTACAGTAGAGTGTAACTGCACATATCTAATCTAAGTGAAAGGGAGAGTTGGTTAGAAAATAGTGAATACATACACGACGATAAAAGGTACACTGTAGCGTTTTTGTGCACTAGAGAGCAAAGTTTGGACGGGCAGGTCATCACTTTGTTTGTATCTTGTGATCTTCCCGCACATCATGAGCATGGGGGTGAAGTGATACACATTTCTGTGACTTCAGAAGGTTGTAATGTAAACATTAGACTGCACTGGAGGCAGCAAATGAATGAGCAGATGGGATTACGCAGCGATGACTCTGCATTAAGTGTTGAAGATTCGTCTTATAAATGTACAGGGATAGACTACAGGTTTTAGTATGAAACGTGCTACTCTTGTTTACAAGAAAACTCCCCAGTGTACCTTTAACAAATAAAAAAAAAAGACATCCAGTGAATTAAACACAAGAACATTTTCTATTTGCTGCAGATTCATCAGTTCATCTACTTCTGACCATTTTGTTTACAAGGGCAAAGGTTTAAACTGGACTGTTGAGACACACTCCTACAGCCTTTGTGTGTAATTAGGTCAGAACACAATGAGACTACTCAAACCTTTGAACCAGCAGCCATTTAAGATGATTACATCTAAAGCCTCATACAAATCTGAAATGACTGCTTCTATCTACTCAGCTCATTAGCAACTGGCATTAATCAAACAGTCACATTTTTACCTGGTGAAACAGCTCCATGTCAATTTCAGCCTCTGCCTTCCACGATGTCTCATCTGGAACAGACAGAAGATGTAGCATGTTTACTGGAGAAATATTTTAACACAAAATATCCATCGGCAATCATATTCTAAAGAGATTAATTTCTTACCAGAGACATTTTCTTGAAATATGACTTTGGTGTCTTTAAGAAAGTTTTTGCCAATGATAAAGACCTCTTCTCCTCCCCTCACAGAACAGCTGTGTAGTGACTTCTTCAGGATTTCAGGCACTCCTGCAGGCTGAGCTGTAAACAGAGCACATATAAACACTTACGATAAGTCTCTTTTGTTTGTTTTTTTTACCAGAAATACCCAGGTTTTAGTAGTAGTAGCAGATTGGTTTAAACTTTTTTTCTTAATGCACTATTGACACTATTCACTGCTATTTATACACAAGGTCCTCTCATGGCAAGGTGAGCTCAGAAAAATATTTCTGTTAATAGCACAGAGAAAAAATAAAAATGCATAGCTATGCGTTGTCTATAATCCGTCAAAGTAATGAGTTGAACACTTAATAGTTAGACTACAGAGGGTTTGTGCTGGACATTTTACACATTTTTTAATATACAAAACAAACACGGATAGATTCACAGATCAATCACAAGAACTGAAAAAAGCCAGAGTAGACACACTCATATTTAGGCATTCAGTTACTTGGGGGCGCCCAACATCACTTCAACATTGCACAATGTCTTTACTGGACACGGACCTGAACATAAGTGGCTATAAATGAACATCAGACAACACACTAGAGATGTTCTTGGGCCCTGAAATGTACAAAGACAATTTTATATTTGTTGTCTTCATTTTAAATTCACATAACTTCACACTAAATGATTTGTTACAGACAAATCATATAACACCACCATGGCAGCTGAATTTGCTTAACCAGGCTTATATGTTCAGGGTGGCACTGATCTTTTTCAACAAATGGGTCAAGTAAGATTAACAACAAGGAAACTCAAATACTGGCTATTTCTCACAGGCCTCCAAAATGGCAAAAAGTACTTTGAACACTGTGACGCTCAGAAATCACCCCCCTTTTTCTCTAACTAATTTCACAAACCTTTTTCACTACTTTGCACCACACATACACACACACACACAAAAACACACGCCAAGGGGGATTACTATTTTTTTGTTTTGTAGAAAGATATTTCCCTGGATTGCATGCTGGCTCTGTGTAAACAATAGAAGTCCACGCACCTCTATTGTTTCGTCCTTTCCTTCTCTTTCTCCCCTGTCTCTCTCAAAGCAGTTCTCCCAAATCTACTTACTCAGAAACCTTCTTATGGCCCTAAGCGTCTTTCCTGTTTATAAAACCAACCACACCCTCGTACTGTACAAATTATTAAATAACATTTGAATCTGAGGGGATCTTTACACATTGTCTCCAAACACTAATAAACAATTACAACAGTCTCCTGACCTCAGGTTATATTAACTATATTAACTTATATTATGTGTTATGTTATATTAACTTAACAAACAGGATCTCTTCTGTAAAAAGAGAATAAAATCATTTGGTTTATATGGGTAATTATTAACTAAGTTGGTTACAGGCCAACTATTTGTTAGGCCTCTTTTGAAACTGGTTTAATATAGTGAAAGAATACAGCAGAAAACAATCTCTAGAATCTATTTGTTTGCAAATATCTACAATCACTTTTATGGTTCAATCAATATACCAATTCATATGATATAATTTCTAGAGACAAACACAGACTGACTTACTGCACAGGATTGGAGATGAGGGAGTCTGTAATGTGAGCACTGAACCATCTGGACGGGGGATGTTGACCCGAAACACCAGCCGAGCACGTGTGCTCTTCTTCTTTGACCCAGCCACACCAATGCGAGCCTCAACATCGGCATTACGAAGTTTCAAGATCCCAACACAGTCCACCCTGCACAGAGAGACAATGTTAGCTTCGAAAGCTCACAGTTTAAAGAACAAACTTTACAATGTTTGCAAAACTAGCAGCTCTTTACATTTTGATCACAAAATACTTTTGTCATTCCAATTGATTTCCAATCTACCTTATAGCTCATGGTTTAACACATTCGAATGAAATTCTTTACTGGAGTAATATTTATTACAAAAATGTAAATCTCAAGAAAAGTACGTACGCTAGTGACATGCTGGTGCTTGGATCAAGGGACACTTCGATGACGGTGGTGCCATCAATGTCCACCTCTTTGCAGGCCGTGGTGTTGCGGCCGGTCACCCTGCAAGCTTGGTAAAATCCATGAGGCTTCACACGGCCAGTATCGTTGCCCACAAACACCTGCAAAACCACTGGCTCATTCACTCCCTCTAGCTGTGTAAGTAAAAAAAAAAGGACAAGCAATATATGTATCGTGTATATGTCATAATTTGCTGGACAGGTAGATGAGGGCATCTGCCCTGCTTGACAAGCTCAATTGTTCTTATCAAGCAATTAAGCTTCATCTGTCCTTATCCATTTAGTCTAAGTGTGTTTATGAGCTCGTCTTCATTCCACCTTCTTGTGCTATCTAGCCAGCCTTTTAAAAGCCTCCCTGTTTTGTCATCTTCTGCTGTTACCTTCTATTTTTGACATGCCCGTTTTGTGCATCTGGGTCCACTTGCTCTTGACAAGCTCTGGCAGTGCAAATAAGTCAGTAACTGATCCAGCAGAACGCACGCTGCTTTGTGCCCGGATTCAGTATCTCGGGTCTGGCCCCTAACCCACTCTATGGAAACTCTTCTTCTTCTTCTTTAGTCTCCACTAGAAAGACAGATATCGAAGGTCTGGAGATGTGTCTGAAGATCTGAAGATTCCTTTCTTTTTTAGCTCCAGATTTCCTTTTCTTTTTCACAGATCATTATAAAAGCATAGACACAGAAAAGCACTTTTCTAGGAAAATTAAGTTGAGAACATCAGTTTCTTCCGTGGTCCAACTATCCTCTCAGGGCTATGAGTTAATCGATGGTCTTGCTTCTCTTCTGTCAAGCTGACGGCTGACGTGCTGAGGTGAACGTATTGTGTCATTTCCGGTTATTGGCGTTTCTGTGTTACTGGTAGCAAACTTCGCTGCTCTAGCTAAATCCAGTCTATTCTGATATTTTCTTC
>JAVQJD010095361.1:0-12445 GCA_036023655.1 Nannoperca australis | reverse complement strand
CCCCCCATCAACACTCTGAAACCTTTGTGTGTGTACAAGCACACATTCCCATTCCCTTTAACCAGTCAATAAGCTAATTGTGTTTTGCTGTATATTTTTTTATTTACCTATTCTTGCACTACACAATGACAGACATTGTATGTCTCTTTATGCCAGGTCTTTATGCCAGGTTTATTTATTGTATGTTTTTTAGGTGACTATATATATATTTTTATATTGGTTATATTTAGTTGTGTATGCACTGAGGGATTGAGAGTAACGATATTTCAATCCTCTGTATGTTCTGTACATGCTGCAGAATTGACAATAAAGCAAAACTTGAAATTCGAAAAGAAGTGGGGCTTAGAACGCAGATTGTTAGAGGGGCTGTTTTCAGAGATAGTTTCTGACTTGTCTCTGTCAGCTTCTTGCAAGACATGTCAAAGACGTTTCATTGTGCTTTTGTATCCAGATATCATCCTACAACTGAAACTGACTGAAGTTCTAAATCCTTGTTCTTTTTAGGTAATCATTTAGACACTTATTTAAAGCCTTAGTCTTATGTTTAGAGTTAAATGTGCCAGCTGATAACCTGTATGTGATACTGGTTATCCAAGATCGCCGACTGAGCTGAACTTGCATCATGCTACAGTTCCTGTTATGTCACGGTAGTGCTCGTTCTAGAGTGGAATGCTGGCAAAACGTATTGTATCTGTTTGAAGTTATGTCAAACTTGGTCTAAATTTCACTGCCTGCTCTCCACTCCCCTTTATGTGAACAGTGAAAACAGCCAGTCACAGTGTTGCATGAATTTCATTCAAGGCAACGCAACTTGATTTACATAATGCATTTCACACAGAGGGTAAATTCAAAGTAGTAAATTCATTACATTTAGTTAGCTCTGGCAATAAGAGCCATTTGGTACTCCTAAACCTAGTCCACGTATGCCAAATGAAATCAAGTTTGAATGTGATCCAAATGGTAATTTATCACTTTCCTAGTGATTATTTTGCAGATAAACCTAGTAACCCCGCAACTAAAAAAACAAAGTTCAAAAAGGACGACATGCCGTTCTTTTGAGCAGTTTTCAGAAAAGAGCAGAGCCATAAGGTCCAACTCCCTTCACAGAGCCTTAACTCCCATCACTACTAAGTCTGAGCAGTAGTAAGGCCATTTGGTTGCCTCAGGCAACTGTTCTAATGAACAGAGAGTAGATCCCAGCACTACGAGTAGAGAGGGGACTGTCATCCATATGGGAGCAGCGGTCAAGGGTGGAGGAGAGCAGAATGGGGTTAATGAGGAGATGGTTGGTGGGAGGTTGGGTGACATTAGATTAGGATCTCTTTTAGCCCAACTGGGCTATTTTTCCAAGAGCCCTCAACACAAAATCTTTAATAGATACACACAGAAACAAACACATTTAAAACCAGTAATTAGCCCATACATTGTGCAGCACACAGACATTAAACAGCAGGTAACCCACCTTATACACAATTCACTATATATAATTAACTCCATATTTCTATGGTCTCACATACATTAAGTAGTGGCAGGACATTTGTGCCTGTAGTTGTGCTTGTATTGACAGAATGTCTATCGGTCGTAAATAGCTCTGGATCTCTTAATGTGATGTACTAATAACTTCATTATAACTAGAAATTCAAAAGGCTTATCATTGGTGTCCACCCACAGTCAACCACCCTAGAGTACTATGTAAGTCAGTCACTGGGTGTCATAAGCACATCTCTATACAAGCTAGACAATTCTAGCTGCCTTATTCTTCTTCTTATCTCACCGCTAACTCATTTCCCCAAATGGCTGAGCAATATCTGAACTGACAATGCGTGTCTACACACACTACCTTGTATTAAGAGTTAGGTGGATCTGATGGTTGATCCAGAGCCAAAGTCTGCAACACATACATGGACACCTAGCAATGCTATTTATTGCACACACAAGGGGTTGCTGTAGTTGTTAACAATGAATTAGCATGCTAGAGTCAGCAGTAACTATTGCATGTTGTCCAGTGTCTGAAATATTGGGGTTCTCATTAATATTTTAGTTGTAGGTTTTAATTCATTTCAAAATAACAATGAAAAATCATCATATTTATGGTTGGCATTTTTCCAGCAGCAGCCATCCAATGTCAAGAATGTGTAAACAAACAAAGGTTTATGATACTTACACATTGTGTTCAGTAAGATCCTCTTTACAAATGACCACTTTTATAATGCCAGAAGTAAAAATCTAACAGACTAAAAAACAAACTACATCGCGGCCACCTTTGAGAACGTTTGAGTTAAGAAGTGCAAACTTATTTCTAATGAATTTCTCAGATTTGAGGACTCATTCCTGCAGCACTATTGCTATACAACCACAAAGTAATAGCTATATCTTTTAGAATGAATATAATACAAGCACCCCATGCAAGCTAAATGACTTGCCTATATTTGATAAAATTCCATAATTTGCTGTGGTGCTGCTGGGGAAATGATATTCTGCTTTGTTATCTTAAACAAGCTGATAAGCATGTTAAACTACAGGGTGATGGACCCTCCAGTTTACATATTATCCCAGGCAGCAGCACTTATGAGAGGAAATACTGACTGACTTTAAGGGTTCGCCAATGTCCCCAACCACTCATCCTCAGATACTGACCACCTGTTGTGACTGGCTGAATAAAACGCTAATCACCATTGATATGCTGGGCCTTGTGGGAGTAATGCTGCAGTCACATTGGCCAACAGTAGCACATGTCTGACTGAATGGAAGAAGTGAAACAAAATGGTAATTCAACCTCATAATTAGGCTAGCTGTCATACAGCTTCCAACCAGCACTCGAAACCCCAGTCAGTGAGCGAAAAAGAAATATTCACACAAAAAAATATTTTGGAAGATTAGATAGTGTTTTTGTTTATTACCTGACATTTATTATAAAGAAACTGTACATGTGTGAAAATAGTTGAATAGTAGAATTTATTATAGTTATTACTTGGAATGAACTATGCAGACTCAAAAGGATTAGGACACAAATGACTATTCTATCATCATATCTAAATTATCAGCCAGTTTTTACACAGCTTCTACACACATTTAACAAAATGAGGGCTTGAGATCATCTAATATGATCAGATGTGGCATGTCTAAAACCCATCACAAGGTGATTTATCAATCTATTAATCAAGCACTGTGCGTCGATGGGTTCTTTACCATCAAATTAGTGCAAGGAATCATGGCAAAGCCTTGAAATCATGTGGAAAGTCAGCACTGAGGAGATTAATGATGAACACATTACCCATGTTCTAGCATTGTGCCCAAGTAATTGATGGTGTTGGCATTAGTCACATGCTAGCATTATAGATGGATCTAGCTATGTTGTTTTAGCAACATTAGCAAAAACATAAAGTGATCACTTATTTTTCTCAGGTGGAGCTTTTTCAGTGCACCTCAAGGAAATGTTTGTTAGAATGTGAGTTGGTCTCTTCCTGTTAGAAACACATCTAAAAGGTCAGTCTTGATAAGAGCTGTAAAGCAACATTTAATCCTGAGGTCTAAGTTCATGCTGCTGTGTATGGAGAAATAAAGGGTAAACCTCGGGACAAACTTACTTTTTCACAGTCCAGAGGGTTTCACTGCCATAGCAGTTCGTTGCGGTCATTGGGGGAGAGAAGAATGAAACGTTAACAAAGGTTCTATGCCTCATGTAGTGAGGGGAGCTGCCCCGGGCCTCGTACATCTGTCATCAAGATGGATCCAGTGAAATCAAGTAAAGCGAGGGGTAAGACACCACCAGCGACTGAACAGATAGGAGTACAGATGCACATGGATAGAGATGAAAGGGATTGTTGGCTTTGGATAGGGGGGGCGCAGAATACTAAGACATACAGACTGCTTTACCAGGGCATTTGCGAAGTAGTGACATGTTCCAAGCAATTGCCAGTTGTGTCATAAGAGATTTAGCCTTCAAGTTGGTCCCTGGAGTTAGTTGTTACTGGGCATGGCACCAGACACATTTTGGGTTGAAATGTCTAAATTCCCTCAATCTGGAATTGAATCTCGTGAAATTCTTCATTTCTGTAAGAAACTGTATGGATGTATCCAACAACAGTTCTGTCTCTTTTAGCATTTGTGTGTATTACAAGCATGTACCAGGTGATGTCACTTATCTTTTCATTCAACAAGTTCTCCAAAACTAAAAAGCAAAATATGCTGTTTCTTATTCCTTTTAAAAGACTCTTACAGATTTTTTTTCTGATTTCCCTAAAACCTCCCTAAAACCGTTACAATTTTATATCACAAATGATTCACATGACACTTTCCTAATCTGCCACTGCTATAGATTTGGTTAGGTTTAAGCACACTACTTGGTTAGGGTTGGTAAAAAATCTAATCATTTTAGTATTTACACAGGGTGTACTCCACTGTTAATTTAACTAATTCAAGCCTTGAAAGTGCTCCAACTAGCAGTCAGCTAACATTGTCTATGCAGACCCTAAATAGAACGTCCAACCCTGAATTCCTGAAATAACTCCTGAATTTATAACTCCGTTGATGCCTTTAAAAGTGTGTCATGTCTAAGGGGGAGTTTAAGAGAAGTTTTGAAGCCGGTAAAAGATGCTTTGGTCCTAAGTGGTAAAGTTTGGTGTTGCTGCAAATAGTGTGCACAGTAATTATAGTTGAGGTTCTAGTGAAATCACAGGAGCAGCAGGAGGGCAATAGCCTCTCTGCCTTCATCTCTTTCTATTTCCCAGCCAGAGCTGACATACCTCACCACACAGGCACGCAGGCGAGAAATTAAGAGCAAGGAGACGCTGATAGCTCTCGCTAATGTTACAGGCCAAGAGGTTACTGACAACACACACACACTCCCTTTGCACATACTACTAGTACACTCTTGCAACAATGCAGAACATATGGATTTAAGAGCTCTTTGGGGAGCTTTGTTCTTCATAAATCTCAATGTGTCACACATGAAAGCATGCAGAAATACTACCAACTGGTCACCAGGAGCAGCACAGCTTGTACAGAGAGAAGTGGAGGGCAAGTGTAGGCCAGTTAGCAGGGTGGATGTCATCAGTGTATATGGTCAGTCGTTGTGACACACATCTCTGGCCCATTGGGTTCTGTGGTCAGATTCAATTTCAGCCTTTATGACTGTTGGCTGCTCTGCCATTAGCTGACAGCCATGTCTTGCTGCTGCAGACTTTGGGGGTCTGGCCAAATTTTAAGGCCAATTGACTTTTAATATGAATCACGCCGGGATGCCAAGGACTCATCCCATCGCTGGAAATTAACACCCTGGAGCACACACACACTTACAAATGGGCACATGTGATGCACATACACACTATGTACTGACTCGCAAACAGTTATTAATGGCTTGACTGAGTACTGTGATTGTTTTCCCTGCAACTAGACAAGCATCATGTGGTGCTGCCTATGACACTTGTGGTGTGGTATACAGTAAAATCAGGCCTTTCCATTTAATGCTGTCAGCCCTGCACACTGCACAGCTCTAGCCTCTAGCTTCACCCTCCTGCTCTTGTTTTTAATTGCCTCCCTGCCCATCCCTCCTCATCAGCATTATTAACCTTTTTGTTCCTGCATTTTGGTTCCCCCTCTTCATCTCACAAGCCAGTCCTTGTTCTCTCATCTCACGCTCCTTTCTTTAATCACCTACTGATGATTAAGTATTATTTAAATCATCTATTCAGTCAGCAGTAGTAAAGACGCTACTCTGAAAATGTAATAAACTAAGCTCTCAATAACTACACCAAGAACGTCTGCAGCTGTTTGTGAATGTGGTTGACTCATGATTGTAGCAATTTGCCATTAGGCAGCAGGAAGAAGGACCCAAAATGCAGACCATCAGCTCCAAAGAACAAGCTGGGTTTATTGAAAATATAACCAACAACCAAAAAACCAGGGGGTGTAGAAATAGCAGAAGCAGATACAAAGCAACAAACAGCATGGCAGATTGCAGACAGCGTGTATGGCGTTGTGTGGGTTAGCGGTTTGCTGATGTCATTGTTGTGAATCGAGTGGCCCATGGTGGCGGTGGGTTTATGGTATGGGCAGGCGTATACTATGGACAATGAACACAGGTGCATTTTATTGATGGGATTTTGAATGCACAGAGATACCATACACGAGATCCTGAGGTCCATTGTTGCAGCATGATGATGCACGGCCCCATGTTGCAAGGATCTGTACACAATTCCTGGAAGATGAAAACATGACAATTTGGTAATTTCTAAAAATGATGCTTTTCAGCATCCATTAAGTCTTGTCACACCTTATCACTTGTGCACACTTTCCACTCTCTCCACTCTCTATGTTTGCACACCAAAGTAACATAACTTTTACAAAAAACTAAATCAAAACTTGCAAAACACTCACCCACCCACACCCACGTCAGGTATCGTCCGTGGGCAGCCTGCCGACGGGATCGGTCAAAAGACGTAGATCGGGTCCCCCCCGGTCCTCCCGCCTCTGGGAGAGACTGGCGGGGGCCCTGATCGAGAAGGCCAAGACGCGGGGAACGCTCACAACAAACACTGGCTTCCTGTGTCACAGCTCTTGGTGCAGTCAACACCAAGGATGCTAGTACAACATCAAAATTGCTACACGCCAAAATGAGCCAAAATGGCAACAACAGTGCTTTCCACGCTAGCTATGTCATCGGGCCTATGCTGTTGTAACTAGGGACCGCTCGTCAATCCCAGAATGATTATACACAGACACATCCGCCGACACCATCTCGCAAAAAAAAAGTATCGCCAGAAAAAGAAAATTGGCCTCCACCTGGTGACATTGCCCCTGACACGAAGCAAGTCGCATGAGGATCTTCTGCCGACATGGGAGAAGCACAGGCGAAACAAGGTTTTCCAGCCATCGTTATTCTTATTAACCCGTATCTACCTCTGGGTGAGCACACAAGCGACACCGGATGGTATCTCGCTTGTAGAACTATTACAGACAACAGGTTGCTGAGTGAAAAAGGGGAAATGAGCAATGCACAGACTGGGGTTATATAGTGGGGAGGATACTACCCCCTGATTGGAGGGTGAGTACATTGAACTTTAACTCAGGTGTTGAGGCGGAGCATGTTAAGTTTATATGTTGACGGCTAGCCTCCGGCACGATCGGCTCTCTGAAATGACTCTTCTTCTTCTTCGGGCTTGGTGCTAGCTGTTGCAGCAGTGCGTTAAATTGCCTGATGGACGTCCTATAGTAGGTTCTGAAGCTCCAGAACCAAGCAGTGGAACTCACCAAGTTTCGCCTCATAATTATTCGCAATTTTGCATTGTTTATTTGTGTGGCTGTCTGTGTGTGAAAGCCAACACTCCCTAAGCGTCCCTAAATCTCCTTTACATCTTATTCCACCCAGTTGTATTTAGTCGTAGAAACAAACTTGTATCTTCTGTTTTGTTCTTTCTTTTCTTTATTCCAGGAGGATATGTAAATGTTTGCACATTCCTTTTATGCGTCAAGATGCATTTAACATTCAGTATTTTCTAGCAAGGCCGTTAACATAATATTGCGTTTTTGTATGTTTACCATTGACATAATATAACATACTGGTATCACAAAAAAAAAACAATGGGGGACCTAAGCAGGCGTTTAGTTCACTTATGCCTCAGGCCAGCTTTGATTAGCTGTACATATGATGTGATTGAGTGCCCTGAGATAACTTTGTTATGATATGGCGCTATATAAATAAAATTGAATTGAATTGAATTGAACATATAATAAAGCCGTGGAGGGTGGGAGTGGATGAACCCGGTTAAAGAGTAACCGCCCATGTGGGACACTGTAAGAGTAAAGCAAGCACACCTGCAACGAGGCAGCGATTGTTGTGCGAGAGCCGGGTTTTGAGGGAGAGTATTACAAAATCTGAACGTGAAATCAATAAAACATGCTTTCTATGAAAGACCACGTTCTTGATTAAAGATAGGAAAATAACCCATTCATGGTCAAAAAAATACATTTTACCTCAAAAATTGTAAAACACACCTCAAAGTTGACAGAAACAAAATCCAACTCACCAAAGCTGCCTAAAAAATAGTAATATTAAATATTCAACGATAGTAAAAGTGAAACATTTGCATGTATCACTGGGCTTTCCAGTGGGTTATGAGGGGAGGACCCCTAACCTGAAACCGTTATATCTCTCACCTTAAAGTCACCAGACTCCATTGTTTAAAAACAAATTTTAGATTGCAGATTGTAAAGCACACTTCAAGCTCAACAGAAAGAAAATACAACTTTTGTGGGGAGGACCAAGCAGAATGGAGAAGAGATTCGGGGACAGAGCCAGAGCTTCTGGAGGAATAAATACCTGGAGTCTGCTTTCGGCTGCTCAACACTCATCGACCACTGTTTATGTGATTTTGTCCTTGATGATTCTCCTTGCCATTTTCTTGCAGTGTCCGGTGTTAATTGCCTTTTGACAGGGTAGAGAACTTCCTATTGTATGTTCAGCCAAAAACTCATTTTTTGCAGGGCCTTGTGGTCCTGTTTTGTGCTGTTTCCACACATGATGTTGCCTGTCCGGGTTCTCTTAATGGTGCAGAAGTAGAAATTCCCCTGAATGCCTTTCTCACGGCAGAGCTAGTATGCAGTGCCCAGGTCAGGCCTTCAATGATGTGGACAACAAGGTACTTAATATCAACGGGTCCTCTGTAGAGAGGGTAGACTGCTTTAAGGGGGGCTGTACTTTGTTCACTGCTTCTTTGCAAAGTCCACTATCAGCTGCATAGTCATGCTTACATTCAGGAGTAGGTTGTTGTACTGACATCAGCGCGTGAGGCCCACTACTCGGTTCATCACTACCTGCCTGAAGGATATAATCGTTGACCAGTTATTCAAAGCACTTTATCACAGCAGAGGTAAGTACCACAGGGCAGTAGTCATTTAGGCAGGCTGGTCTTGTTTTCCTGAGCAATAATGGTGAACATCTTGGAGCACGTGGGTACAGACTAAGCCAGGGACAGGTTGAATATCATTGTGAACACTGGCGCTAGTTGGTCAGCACATAGATTGAGGACCTGCCCACTGATATTGTCTGGTCCTCCTGCTTTCTAGGTATTCACACGCTTGAAAGCCCACCTGACATCATGCTCAGAAAGGGTTATAGGTGCGAAAGGTGCACCCTATCTATCAAAAGCTATCAATTGATCTTTGCTTCAGCTGTTTTTTCTTGTTGGCTGCTGATGGCCTCAAAGCAAGCATAATTATTGTTTAGCTCACCTACTAGAGACGCACTGCACTGCACTTGACCGGGTGAGGGTAGGCTTGTAATCTGTCATAGTTCTTAGACCTTGCCCCATGCTTCTGGAATTGGCCTCCCTTTGACGCTAGTGTTGATGCTCCAAACATCAGTCAGTAACTCTCTCTATTGTCATTCACTCTATAAATCAGTCACTGTTTGACCGACTTAGGGTGACTGACAAACAAAGACAGAGTGGATTTTGTGAGCATGCTGTTGCTATCATGCCTTCTGTTGAAGGTGCTTTGGATTCAGAGTACTTCCAGTGAACAGTGTTGACTGTGAGTGTAAAAAGCCAGATGTCACCTGTAGAGCTCAGCTTGTGATTTAAGACTGAACGTTTGGGCTAGTGAGGGAATTAATGCTCAATCCATTTATAATCCATACATGGTGGCTCAGTGCATTGTGCACTTGCCTCACAGCAAGAAGGTCATGGGTTTGATTCCCCTGGGGGACCAGGCCTTTCTGTGTGGAGTTTGCATGTTCTCCCCATGCTCACTAGGCATCCTCCATATGATACATATAACCCCCATACAAAAACATGCAGATGATTGCTCTTGAGTGCCCTGTCCTTGACCAAGACAGGGCATGAGCACTTGGACTTGGTCCCCGGGCGCTGGAAAAAAAGGACGACCACTGCTCCAGGCTGTCCTCAGGAGGAAGGACAGCATGGATGGGATAAATGCAGAGGACAAATTCAGCGTGTGATCTGCATGTGTGTTGTGTCTGCATGGCTGTAATAAAGTGGGTTCTTCTTCTTCTTCTTCTTCTGATAGGAAATAAATAAAGACTCTAAATAACCGATGGATGACTATTCGTGTCACTTACTCAAGAATCAGCCATTAATATTCAATAGTGTAAAAGAGAAAGAGAGAGAGAGAGAGAGATAGCACGAACTCAATAGAGAGCGAGAGAAATTTGCTCTTAAAATGTACCTTTTGTGAAAAAGCAGGTCTGTAATACAAAACATCAATTTATTTAATTTCAATTCAAATTTTTCTTCGGATTAACCTAATAAATCCGCGAATCAGTCGTTAGAGGACATGCATGTTCTACATTCATGCGATTTGGTTCTCAGCAGCAAAGCAAATTATGGGCCATGTTTTTGAAGATTTCCATTTGTCAGTTTTCTCTTCTCTCTCTTAACAGGCAGAAACGTGTAGCTCATGACCATCTACTTTAATAATATATCCAGCGAAAAGAAAACCTTTTCACACCTTTTAAATATTACAGATGATCGAGAAAGAAGATAAAGCCTAATTTTTACTTTTGCAAAGCAGCATAGGATCTTGTTATTAAATACTGTATTTAACGAAATGCTCTACAGCGCACATTGTGAATATGGCTTTACCGTATAGGCTATAATAATTGTAAATTCAACAAAAAAAATTCTTTCTACACAGAAAAACTCTGACAAGGCTAATTCGGATTTCACATATTGGAAACTACATATACGTCTGTATCAATATTTAATTAATAATAAATAAACCTGTTTCCGGGTTAATCGTACTGTTTGAAAACACTGTAACAGTAGCACTATAATTGAGAGAATAGGCTGGAGAGCAGCAAGATACTGGTATGCTGGCCTTTCCAAAGCGGAATTTCAAGTGTGAGGCTACTTTATGTTGTTTCTGAGGGAGACACTGAATTTTTTTTTGTGTGCAATTTTATGATCTTATGATTTTTGTAAGATAATTGAATGTTGGAAAGAGAAAGAGAGAGAGAGAGAGAGAGAGAGAGAGAGAGAGAGAGAGAGAGAGCGGTATGACCGGAAGTTAACGCTCTTGATCGGTAAATCTCGCGAGAACTCGTGGCATACGTCAGATGACCTTTGTCACAGTTTTGTTCCTGCAGCATTGAGGAGCAACCAGCCAGAAGTGTCCAAGATGAATAGAGCTTTTAACAAAACAAGTCTGAAACATTTGGTAAGAGTGTGACAGCTTAACAATATTGTATATAATATTGACATTGTATTGATCTGTTATGGCACACCGAGTCAGTTAGCTTACTTATTCTTTGCTCTAGCTGCTAGCTGGCTAGCTAATTTAGACGTGATGCAGGTCGTGCTCGTCTGGTAAGCCGTGGTGCTACTTTGAATTTGCGTGTGACAGCGTTGGTTAACTAAAACTGGCATTAACTTTGTATCTACATCGTGATATAGCAAAAATCTAAATGAACAGTTTTTGTTTTTGAGCTAGTGCTAGCTGGTGTTAGCAAAGCTAGCCTAGCTGTTATGAAACCTCGTAACAATACAAGTTACGAAAATGTCATTGACGCAGCAGGTGTTAACCAAAGTGTTATCAAAAGCTTTTAATCTAACGTGAGACGTGTAACAGTTTATAATAGATTAATAATCAGCATGTGGTATTTTATGTTGTCTGTATTTGTTTGACTTAATGTGAATGACCTTTATAAACTGAGAATGTTAAGTTATGGCATTATCTTGTTTAACTTTGACAGATCCTGATGCAGCTGTTTCAGAACTTGCACTGTAGATTGTTTTCCCACTAACCTACATGTACACTTGCAATGCTCAAAAATGTTATACAATAAAACAAGTAAATTCCTAGAGATGACTGATATTACAATACAACAAATAAATCACGAAGGATCACGCATGCCTGCAGAAGTGACAGCCCAGAAATTTGTTTGATTTAGTAATTAGTTTGTAATGTGAATGTGTTAATTAATCCAAATGTTTTATCAAGATGATGAAAAGCCTGTTAAATATGGTTAATATTGATACATTGCCCAGCTCTAGTCTTATAAACAATCTGATATGCCATTCAAAAGGCAGCACCTCCAGATCTTTGGTTTTACTGATGCGTTGGTGCATTGTATACTGAGATGTTCACATTTTCTCCCACAGACCGGTGTCCTTCAAAGGTTTCAAAGCACCTTGGTGGTTGCAGAGCACAACAATGAGAAGCTGACCCCTATTACACTCAATGCCATCACTGCTGCCAGTAAGCTGGGTGGAGAGGTGTCTTGTCTGGTTGCTGGAACAGACTGTGCAAAGGTAGGCTAAGTTTTTAAAAACAATTTTTTTTTTAGATTGATCTTCTTAAGGGATCAATTCAATTCAATTTTATTTATATAGCGCCATATCATAACAAAGTTATCTCAGGGCACTCTATCGCATGGAGCAGGTCGAGACCAACTCCCACACACACAAAGA
This sequence comes from Nannoperca australis, assembly GCA_036023655.1. Taxonomy (NCBI): domain Eukaryota; kingdom Metazoa; phylum Chordata; class Actinopteri; order Centrarchiformes; family Percichthyidae; genus Nannoperca; species Nannoperca australis. Next base: position 17 of record JAVQJD010095361.1, on the reverse strand, counting down.
CCCAACGTTCCCACCAT
>JAVQJD010095358.1:0-28550 GCA_036023655.1 Nannoperca australis | reverse complement strand
AGAGAGAGAGAGAGAGAGAGAGAGAGAGATGAGGTGCTTTTGGACGATGTATCCCTGTGATTAATGCAAACTGACAGTGAACTCCAGCCCTACAGCAAAGGTAGCGCCGCCAGAGACATCCATCTGGTGACCCCTTACATCCCAGCAGACATCCTCCTCCTCGGTTATGGCTGGACCCCCGTGGGAAGGATGCCAGCTTTAAGACTGACAAACATCGCTCCGAACTAAACCCCCCCCACCACCCCCGATGTCAGGTTTCTCATTCTATAACACGCAATTATTAAATTACACTTCACAGACATGGCTGGCACAGTTATCACCAGAGGGCATTGCTTGATTCCTTCAAGGAGAGAAACAACAAAACACCGTGCTGGCCCGAGGTTAACTCAACTCTACGCGGTGTAATCGACTAGAAAAATCGACTTTAAACAATTAGGATGGTGCTTTCCCCTTCATTTCATTTCTTGTTTTGCGACGTTGGCTTTTTTGGCGTCGCAGCTCAGCTGAGGAGAAAACGTAACTTGCGGCAACAAAGTGAGCAGAAGCCAAACACTGTGCACAACATCGCCCGCTCCACACGCTGCCGGGAATAACGAGCCCGTTCAACGAGGCGGTCAGGAGAACAAGCGTGGGAGCCGGAATCCTTTCAGCTTTACAACATTTAAGTTGGAGACACTTTTGCAGAGCGGCGACGCGTTTCTTACCTCAAAGCGCAGCTCGGTGCCGAAACCTCTGGCCGCGACAAGATGTTTTCCCGGTGAAAATGTCACTAAAACTGCCGATTTGAGAAGCCCGGGACTGCTGGAGGAAAGTATTCAAATAAAACCACGTAAAAAAAACAACAACACTCAGTTGGGGATGTCCACGGAGATGAATTGTGCCCAGCAGCGTCCAAGCTAATAAAATCCACCGCTCCGAGAGCTGCGATCCCAATTTGGACAAGCATGCAGTGTTGAGGGGAGATTGGTCCGCAAACAGTTTTCTGAAGTCACTGAGAGCTGAGCGGCTCATCCAGCAGCCTGCTCGGCTCCGGGGGGCGGAGACTCTCCGGCAGACAGACACGCCTCCGGTGTACCGTCGCTTCTGTATTGTTTGGAGTTACCATCTGCATCAACTGTCGGCATTTATGATTATTTATTTTTCTGGAGCCGCTGGAGGTGGTAATTTATTTTAAATGAAATAAAACATCCGAATGAAGATATTTGGGTCCAAATGTCCCAACGTTGATTGTACTTCATTGGTTTCCTTCACTATAACGGCATGTGAAATATGTTTCCAGGTTAAAGGAGTCCCCAAACATACCTTAGCTTAGCATCAAGCTAATCCACCACCACCATAGAGAATGGAAACAGGCAGAATCAGCTAGCCTAGCTCTGGCTAACGGTAACAAAAGTTGCCTACCGGCGCTTCCGAAGCTCACTTACGAGTTTACAATATATTCCGCTCATATCCCGAGGTGTAAAAACGCCAAGTTGCAGTTTTGCCAGGGTTTATGTGCATGACTATTTCTCTTTAGTGCAGTAGGCTAACATCCTGAAGTCTTGTAGTCACTGTTGGTGGTTGCCAGGCAACCAGCAGAGACTTAAAAAACTAGCCCCCAGTTGATGTACACAATGAACAAACAAGATGTGGCTTTAGAGGCTCATAAACACAGAGCCAAGCTAGATGATTCCCCCTGTGTCCAATCATTGTGCTAAGCTAAGCTAACTGGCTGCGGCCTTTGTATCGAACAGAACGACATGAGAGTGGTATTGATGCTCTAACTTAACTCTGGCCGACTATTAGAAGACACATATGTTTATGCCCTAAACTAATGCTTTAATGTCAGGATGCTGAGTGTTAGAAAAAAGATCAGTTTCAGTTATAAAGCCAGAATTTCTTAATCTTAGAATTTGATTTCTTACTTAAGTGGCAGAATTAAAAACCTTTTGAGCAGAATTCTGACTTGAACCTTTTTCTTTAAAATGAGTCCGTTTTAAAAAAAAATACTAATCTCAAAACTGATCTTTTTGTTCATGTGGCTCTTATCTTTCTCTACAGTTTGCTGTTGGTGTCAATGAGGAAAGGCCTTTTATTTGGAAGTGCAGGATTTATAGTGTCACCAAATAATCACGCACGTCATTATGTTTATCCTGATGATCACACTGAGATATAGTGGAAGTCAACATCTTATTTCTATAGACGAGACAAGATACAGTCATCACTTGCGGGGAAAGTAATGAAAACGTTTTGTAACACACAGAGTAGAACAAACGACTGGGTCTGGAGAGTCTCCTACGTAATAAAGTAATATTATCTTTGTGAGAGTAATGAGTATTGCTTTCTTGAGAAATGAGCTCAACACTGTTTTTGATTCCAGCAACAGATAAGTGACAGCCCTCAGATAGGCAGATAGTGTTTGTCCCTTGTTAATTATTCATGCTGTGTGACTCTCTCACAGCCAGAAAACAAGAGGAGTGCTTTTGTTTTGGGTTTGGAGGGGGTGAGAGAGGGGCCTGAAGTGTTTTCTATCCCTCTGTGCTCCTCATGTCACGAAATCTACTACAGATGGAGAGCAAGATAAGCGCTCCAGAGACTGATCTTTTTGCCTTCTCCTCTAAGGTCGTGACACTGACATTCCCAGTGGCATACGTGATACGTGCAACCCCCGGCTTCCTTGTGTTTTTTCTCCTGATCCCTTTCTTATTGGCCTTTAGGAATTCTACTATTTTAAGAGAATTTCTGAAGTCAAGAATAAACGACAGCCAGCAGCTTAAAGTGAAGTTTAAAACAAGGCAGAGATTAGCTCGTGGGACGGTCGGCTTCGAGGACTGGTCAGGAGTTCGGTTAAGACGCAGGGCCTCCGCCTGTGAAAGAAAAGGATCACAGGAATGGCTTGGCTGCAGAGATGACAGCTGTGAGGTATTTTCTTTTTGGCTCCTTGGGTTTTCAGAGAGCTCAGAGAGTAAAGAAAGTATGAGGTGACTAAACTGCCTCCTCCCCCAACCTTTGAGCACTCACACGGATCACTGGTGTTGGAGAGAAGTCCTCTCTTCAGGTCCGGACACAGTTCAGTTCATGATTATTTGTTTTTCTTAGCTAATCAGTGATTGATCAACAAATGTAGTGATCTGTGGCACTTGGGATGTAGTACACCAGTCAATACACAGCTCCTAAATCAGTTTACAGTCTCAGGTTTGGACCTTTCAGGGATGGTCTAATTTACTTGGCAGGACTTCAAGGAAACATTTTAAAGTGATTCAGATCTTAAAATTCTTCAAGAAAGGACTTTTATAAAAGTGCCGACTGATACAAGGGAAAATTGCAATTAACTTTTCAAACTCTAACTGATGACATTTGGGGTGACTCAGATGAGGTGATGGAAGGTTTTGCTGCTGCAGGAAAGAAAAAGCACAAACGACGTATTTCAGTGGAAGCTTCAATGAAGCCATGTAGATGTTCAACCGTAGGGAATTTGGATTTCAGGCTGTCTTCATTAAGAGTGCAAAAATAATTTGAAACACGTTTTTTGTTTTTTAATTTTTTGTTTTCTGGCATGCTTTAGTGTACAGTCTAGCCTACTTGTTCCTCCTACATCCAAGCAGCTGGCAATAAAATGTACTCGTGTCCATGTTAATCACATAACATATACACACACACACACACACACACACACACACACACACACTGATAGGCGGACTATGCTAGTTTACAGGCCGTCCCTTACATGCACATTCTTACCGCATACAAACCCATTTAATTCAATTTACACAGCCCACGCTTCAATTTCACACACATAGCATCATACCACATGCTATCTCATTAAACAAGCTGTGGACATGCTTCACAAGCTCTAACAAAGTAGGCCTTATTGTTTCACACATTCACACACAGATGCACACAGGGGATGTAGTCTTAAGGAATTTCCCTGGCAACAGCATAGGAATAATTTAATATAGCACTTTTTGGTAATGGGATGCTGCAGGTTTTTTTTTTTTGGGTCTTAAAATTCTATTTTTTTTTTTAAATATGTAAATACTGCAATCCTGTAAACAAGAGATGTAATTGCACCATTCTGTGGTTGTTTAAACGTGGTTTGTGTTGTGCAGGTTTAAAAAGCTCTTTTTCCATCCGTGCAGCTTATTTTCTATCGACACTGACATGCATAGTGTGTTGTGTAAAAAATAGTTTTGACATTCTTGAAAATATGCTAATTTGCTTTCTTGCTCGGATTTAGATTGAGAGAAGATTGATTCCACTCTCATGTGCATTAAGTAAAGCTGCAACAAACAATTATTTACATTATTATTTTCTCGATAAATTATATATATATATGTATATAACATATACAAAAGTATTTTATCCATTTCCACTCAGAGGATAAGTCTCCTTTCCCGGCTCAGAGGGGAGTCATTATATACAGATATCGTGGTGGGCATGAATGACTTCCTGTAGCTCTCCTTATTACAGTGGAGTTACAAGAATCTCCCACTGAATGCGCTTTGCTGTCTGACCAGTAGGTTGTGCAGGGGATGTGAAACATTGTCCATTATGCTGAGCAGTTTGTGCAACATCCTCCTCTCCACCACCACCTCCAGCGGCTCCAGAACAGTCCCCAGCACAGAACCAGCCTTCCTAATCAGCTCGTTTTAGAGACTGAAAGAAGGGGGCCAGCCTGGTTGTCTCCAACGTTTATAAAAATGGTTTAATTCATACATAAACAGAAATGTAAAAATAACTAAAAAAAATAAATATGCGATTTTTTCAGGGCGGTCCATGCTGGGACTATTTCTTGAAGACAATCGGCCAGTGACTTCTTGAAGTCTCCACCAGTTGCCTGGTAACCATATGGTAATGACAAGTCTCTGTGTCCAGTTTCATAATTTTTTTCCACCTCATAACCCCCAGGTAAAACTATAACATGTCTTTATTATAGTTTTAAGTTAAACTATTCCTTTTAAATGTAAGTTTACTGTGGGCAGAAACAGACTGCATGAACTGTTGAGACGAAAAAAGGCTATTAAAAAGTTATCTGCCAACTTCAAAATGAAAATCAAGCAGTATCACAGCAGGAGGGTGAGTCACAAACACTGTTGACTGCTTTTATGATTCATTTTTATTTCATTTGCTTGATTAAACAAACAAAGTCATGGAGTCTTTGTTCCCAACTGTGCGGTTTGCCTCCCATTATTCTGATAAATTTTACATCCCTAAGACACACAGAAGTACAGATGCAAACACGAAGACTTTGAACACACCCTTGCAGCCTCAATCTGTCAGGGGGCATCAGCCAGCACCCAGGGTTAACTAACCATGCCGCACGGGTTCCTGCCCCCTCTATGTCTCTGGGACCAGGATCAAACTGTGAGACGACGTGTAGACGGGCAAGACTCCTCTCCTGGATTCCCTTTAGGGGAACCACACACACACACACACACACACACACACACACACAGTTACACTACCACTGAATAGGCTTGCAGTTCTTAATTTTCCTTCTCATTGTCTGAGTCACAAGGGTTCACAAAGCTCTCCTTAACCTAGATATTTAAGCAGAAACAGTCCTCACGAAGCAAGTGGCAAACATTTTTCCCCCTGAGAATTTGTCTGAGACACCATTCGAAATCAGTGCGCTTTCACGTGAAATCATCTGTGAATTCATGCATCTCCATCTGGCTTTGTGAGCCTGTCTGCGTCTGTCACACAGCCAAGCTGAGGGGTAAAGGAAGGTGGTAAGAGAAATAAATGGTTTCACTCTTAAGCTGGAACGCACTGAATCATCTTTATTTGGAAACACCTTCCTCTTAACAGCTCCTGTGGTTATGATGTGGGTTACCTGTAACCTAGCAACAAGCCCCCCTGTTTAGAAGAGTAATTGAACGAATACGTAGGAAGAGGCATAAAGAATAACATCTAAAATAAGAAAGCTTTTAGATGGATCTTTAATGCTCTCTGTATTGAGGCTGTTCTTGTTTCTTTTTTTAAAATGTTTTCTCTGTGCATTCCTCTGCATTAGAAGAAACACCTGTAGGCAATCTGGTGTGAGGCTTTCCTCCACCTTAATAATTATGGATGTCTACCTAGCTCAGTCAGTGACAGGAGCCTGAGGACACTAGGGAGGAAGAGTAGGAGGGAGAGAGGGGGGAAGAGTGTAGAGATGTATGTCAATCTGCCCAGATATTCAGTATACCTATTCTTTCAGGAATTCACACAACAGAAACATCTGCCGGCTCTGAGCTTAGCCAAGCATCAAGACAACACACACGAGGCACCGAGGCTGCAGAGCGAGAGGAAATGGAGAGTGTAAAGATGGAAACAAGGAAGGGCTGGTCCATTTTGGCCCCCGTTTCCTCCTTATGTACAGTAAGTGTGCTGACTGACTCTCCCCCCCACCCCCCAGCCCCTTTGAGTGCAGCCATTTCATTGCTGTCTTGCAGTGTCAGGCCAAGCGTGGCTGAACTCCCTCCATATACCATACCTCCAGTGTTCCCGGGAGGAGGAACTGTCTGGTGAATGGAGGAAAGTAGGCCAGGGGAGCCACCACTGCATCCCCCCCCCCCCCCCCTTTCTCCAGAAGTCAGAGTCACGGGGAGGGAAAGATCCATTTGAATTTCTCTTCTTCAGTTTCATCTAGGTATTCATTTTACCTTAGAAAGAACATGCATTTTTGACTCTGTAGATTTATCTCTTATATTCACTCAGTTGCTGTAGGTGTGCTATGCATTGTGTGTATGAGTGTGTTTTGACAAGACGTCAATGTTTAGTTTAATTCAAACAGGTCTGAGCCACTTCTTCTGTCAGGAGACTGTGGTTGTGTGGGCAGCAAAAGTATAGAGCTATGTGGTTATTGGTCCAGGCCAGACACATTTTCTGGTCTGGGAGTCTTGGACGATGGAACTGTGGGATTTTAAAGAATGAATTATGATTTGAGGCAATGTGGTCCTGTGCACTGTAAAACATTGTAAACTGGTTAAAAACACAAGAGAAACAAGAGGCGTTCATTATATGTATAAAGGAGTCTTTAACAACAAATCTTCAAACTGAACAAATTATACTGACTCACCTTTATTACTGAATAAAACAGCTTTTAGCAGTGGAGCTAAATCACCATTGTTAAGTAAGATGTGATACAAAGAGCATCTGGGTTAAAAGCTGAATAAAAGACTGCAAAAGCCACATAAGCAATCATAATGCGATAAGGCTGTCACAAATAGGCTGCTGACCTAAAGGTGTTTTCAGACAATGAGCAGTTTCAGCTGCTGCCTCCATCGTTTCAATGTAAAGCCGTCTGAGCTGATGATGGTTCAACTCTTTCAACTTGCCATTACAGCTTGCTGTATGACCATGGCAACCACAATAATATAATATAAATATATATATATATATATTATATTACTACTGAACTGAAGTCAGAATCATTGCTGAACATCATGGCTGTGTGAACAGTGATGCGTTCACTTACTGATGGATGTAATTAAGTACATCACATGTGAAATTCTAATTACAAGAAAGAAGGGTCTTAATAATGAAATGTATTATATCAGGATAAACCCCTTGAGATGTAAAAACACATCAATACAAAGGAATAAGAAAACAATCGATTCAATAACCCAAATACAAAAGAGACATCAATTACAGCATAGACATTGTCATAAGTGTAACTGTAATTTATGTAATTTAATTTAGGGTAAGGGAGTAAAACATTTTAAATGAAAAAAGAATAGAAGAATAGAAATAGAAAACTAAAATGGTCCTAAAGTAAAACCTGTTTGCCCTCCAAAAATGCATACTAAGAACTCTGCTAATATGCTGATCATGTCTCTTTACAAACTTGATTCAATTAGTTTATTGAACTCTCACAATTATTTAAATCATCATTTTAAGTCACAAGACTTCAAGTCAGAGGACTTCATGTTTGTAAGCATTCCTGTATGATGTTTTACAGTGTACGTTTGTGGCACATCTGCAGAGGCCTGGTTGTCTGGTTTCGAGAGCTGTTAACCGGAGAGCAGTAACCAGGTGTGGAAACAACACTGTCATGGTGGTCACCATTTTTTCCTCCCTCCCATGTTGGAGACCCCTCTCACCAAGATTCATGTGGAGACCTGTTAATACAGTTTGAGCTGGGGCCTTTCAGAACCATAACTCTTGCTTCTGTGCTATCCCACCACTAATGTTGTTTTTTCACATCCACAAGCCGATAATGATGTTCCCAGAGTTTATTTTGGACCTGCTACATTTTACGCTGCTGCCTTTTTACAGATGCCCAGGTAATTTCCCTCCTTCCCTTCAGAGAACTAGTATACATAAATGAAATATGGATGCTCCTCGAAATCAACTCCAGCGGCATCCAATCTCTTGAATCAACTTTGGGGATGTTTCCCTGCCAACTCCTGCTTGGATACCAACACTTCCTTAGCAACTGCATGGCCCGCGGCTATATATGTGCATTTAATGCCAACAGGAGCTGCAGGGCTCAGTTGTTGATGGAACACAGTTATCCTATTTCTCATTACTGTCTGTGAGATTCTCCAAGCTGGAGGACAACCATCAGGGACTTACATGCGTGTGTGCACAGTGTGGCCAATAAGGAGACAAAGCCTGTTCCATGGAAACACCTGTCCAATACTCTGAACAGAAATCTGAGCGTACAAACAAAGGATTTGTTTCCCTCATCTCACTCCAGACGTCATCAGATATGAATGTAAACACAACCCGCTGAGAAAAATGAAAATTGCTCAAACATGTTCAAAGTGCCAGCACTCAAATGCATAATTTCATTTGAGATCGCAAAACACAAATCTGGTGCTGCTCCCATGACAGCAGGGTTTGCTAACCTGTTCCTACATGCACAGGAGCTGCAGTCATGCTTCCACTGACAAACACAAGACAGGGAATACCCCAAAAAGTCCAAAACAAAACCTACTTGTGCTGAAGGGATGTTTATTTTGGATCTGTTTCCGTGGATGAATAAATAAATACCTCTGGCTGGCGAAAAAGTGATGTCAAGATATAAGAGACAGCTTGACATTTTAAGTTTTATTTGGATATTTTTGTTCACCAACTAGCTACAAAATAAAAAATGTCAGAAGTTGCCTATGTCATTGGATATCTTGGAGGAGAAAAACCCCCCTCCCCACACAGAACTTATTGTAAGTGGGCTCCACCGCCAGGCCCTAATGGTCACACAAGGTCAGCAGCACAGGCTTTCATCCCCTGAAAATCCCTTCAGCGAAAAACACATTCAAAAGCAGCCTTCAGTATTAGAGTGCCATCTGGAATCATCTGGACAGGTCGATGCAGGAAAAAGAAAATAGCCAACAGGCTTTTAAATGTAAACTAAAATCTGGAAACATGTACACTTGATAGCAAAGACGTTACTACAGTTTCATACGTTTTTAATTGTTTTATTGTTTGTTTAAAGCTGCTATGATTAACATTTTATATTAAAAGTGGATCAAATGTCACTTGTAGTCATGAATACACAGATGATTGAAATAGCTGTGATTACAAGCAGTTAATTCAACATTAATGATAAATTACAACATGCACTTTCAGTAACAGTTCCACCTAGTCGTCGGTCCATCTGGTTTCATTTTTTTTTCATTCGTTCGCAGTATTTCCTGCAACTAACTAAGCAACCAACCGAAGAGTAGACAGTCTGCTTCCTGTTAACACCGGCATGTGCATTCCCAGTGCCATGTGGTATGGACGGAGAGTTTTAAAACGCCATTAAAAAACAAAAACTTAGTAGTGTGGATGTAACCTTAAAGTAAACTGAATTGAACTGCTGGCTGACATCACCAGCCTCTTACATCCACAGGGTTTAAATCCAGTATTCTGCTCACATAAATACCCACCTGCTGCATCTACTAAATAAATAATACATATAAATATAATAATCTTTTGAAGTTTAGTCGACTACTTTGGCTGGAAAGGTCATGTCACCAACAAGTCTGTCAAAGAAAGTGGAGCGATGGACAAAAAAGTGACATTTCTTTGTCCACCGGGGCAAAGATGATGTCTGAGTAATGTGACACATTCATTTACCGATGGATCTCAGTCTCATTATTTAAAGATGTGATCGGCATCCAAAGATAATCCAGGTGACTGATTGGAATGGTCTATCGTGAGAAACTGAGGCACAGTGATGTAATTATGTCTACACAAGAACACGACATGATGAATGTGGAGAGTCTGATTGAACATTTAACCTTGGATCACCGTCAGTGGTGATTCAAAGCTCAGCCAATGAGCGCAGAGTGCCAGCTGTGAAATATTGTCACATCAAAGTCCTATTTCAAGATCCATCTGTTGCAGCATCAAAGAATAAATGGCAAACATGTCACATACTGTATGAGATGGAGGACGTAATGAAAAGGAGAAGCAATGAGGGGAGAAAAAGCAAACAGGAAAAGCAAAGCATCACAGGTTGGCTCTTATTTTCGTCTTCACGTCAAAACTCAGCTGGCAGTTTCAGGAGAAACACCTGACTGCTGAGTCTCATATAAAAACTAATTTTTACATCATTAATCCAAAAGCCCAAGTCCATCTGGGAGAACTGCTGCCTTTGTCAGTTGGCAATGTACATAGTTTTAATAAAAAGGATCTGATTCTTTGATGTGATATTTATACTCCCCCAGGATGAATGTTCAATTTGTTCAGACTCCGCGATACCACTCAGAAAGTGACAGATACATGAAACTTTCACTTGAGATGTGGATTCTGGGAATACTGCTCATATAAAAACACGAGCCCACTCCATCAGTGTTTCTCGTTTGCGCTTTACAGGACGACTTGCTGTAAATCTGCTCCGACCACTCACCTTGTGTCAAGAGCTTCCAACTCAACTGCTTCCCGTCCTTTATTGATTAACTGTTTACCCTGAAGGAAAGTGCTTGTTAATTACCGTTAACGATACAGATGTTCAGCACCGGAGGGCCTTGTTTAATAATTAAAGCATTTTTCCGCTCTCCTGGCAAGGATGTGTCAAACTGTACAATACTGGTAGACTGGAAGAAATGTTCCAACTGCTTGTTTTCTTTAAGGCCGACGCTGCTCAAAGAATACCACCCACGAGTCAAACTCAGGAGTGAAAAGAGATATTATGACTACCGTGTGTCTTTATTCATTTACAGAGGTTTAAACTGTAGAAAAGGGAACAGTAAGGGGGAAACTGGATACGGCAGACTTCTTCCCATCTTCAGAATCTGGGATAGAGCGTTCAGAGGTCAGGTAGCGAAAGGCCTGATTTCATCAACCAGCTATTTAACAGGAGTGAGTTCAAGTCTTTCTCTAAGCTCCAAAACTAGTGTGAATTGTTTTCTAGTGACCTGACCACTAGTGTCCAGATAAGGGACTGTGGTAAATGGGATAATGGGATAGTTTGACATTTCTTGGTGAGAGTAGGATGTGATTGATACCATCCTCATATCTGTAAAGTAAATATGAAGCTACCAACAGAAGCTGGTTAGCTTAGCTTAGCTTATCTTAGGTTAGCTTAGCACATACACTGGGGGAAACAGCTAGCCTGGATCCAATGATGATTGCTTCATATGTAATGCACACACTCGTCTAGGTCTCTGCAACAAACCAAATCAAATAGGCGAGTTCCCAAAATCGAGTATTTCTTTAAGGTATTAAAACACACTGTTAAAATAAAATGTTATTAGCGGACATGGCAAAAGATATTTTCCATAAGAAAGAAAGGTTTGAACCATCATTGAATATAATTACTGAGGACAGGATGTGGGGAAATCTTCAGGTTGCCACAAAGGTATTAACAGTTATTCAAGAAAATAATTTAAGTTTAAGTTTTGGATATTTTTTTACATTTGATAAGGGCTTCAGAGCAGTTTTGTGTTGAGGGAGTGTGGAATGACACGTTCTTATATTTTCAGGGGTTGTGCAGTTTTAAGGTAAAGAGGAGGCAAAAATATAACAGAATTTCCACTTGATCCAATCCTGAAGATGTAAAAAAATGTAGACCATCACACATACTCTAGTTTACACACAAGTTTAATCAATGGACTATACAGTATGGCAGCACAACTGCAAAAGACGATCAAATATTTTCTACAAAGTCGGACTGTACTCGAAGCTATGACCGTCTGAAAATAAAGGAATGGATGGTGGTGTTGTGTTTGAAAAGACTCCCAACATCAATAATTGTTCAATCTTAAAAGAAAAAATAGAAACCAAACACTAGGCTTTGAATGATAGGACAATATTTGAGTCTTTTGGCAGCACTCCTTTGTTTTTAACTAATTCTTTGGTTAAGTGAAAAACAATTTTCTGAAGAGTGAGAGGCGAAATGGAGAGGAGACTCAGGTCACATCCTCCAGTCACCTCATTCCCTGTGAACCCACTTCTAATGGTTATTTAATTCATAGTACTAACGGATTATCAGAGCCGTTTAAATTAGTCATCATGGAGGGGATAGATTGTGAGACAACCATGGGAGGTGGGTCACGCTACCCAAAAGGCCTGGAGGAAAGACGAGGAAAGCAAAGAAATGAAATATAGAAAAGGATGATTTTCTGCTCTCCCTGTAGATTCCACAGGCTCGATTTATGATTTAATCTGCTATAAAGCTGAGCTCACTGTGGGAAGCCCTCGGGGAGGAGCCTCTATCCTACACTTTAACTAGAAATAATGTTACAGATTCAAGAGAATCTTAAGAGAAAAGAGGAAAGAGAAAAGAGGATGTGTGTGTTAGAGAACAAAGCTGGAGAGAGACATGGAGGAGCAAGGCGACGAGCGGGAAATAGAGGCGGCACAGAAGCCAATAAAATATAGATCTCAAACATCACATTAAAGTGACAGGGTGACCTTGTAGCCAGAAAGTGCCATTTATGTTAAGCTAAGCTAAGAAAAGGAAAAGGAAAAGCAAATACAGTTAGGATGGACTGTATTTATTTAATGTAAGCCTGCAATATCTCTCTCCGTCTCTACATTGTTTAACTTAGGCATTCTGCAAGGTGGCTGGACTGTTTCCAGATGCTGTGAGACTCAGACTACTTTCCTTTCTGGTTTTGAAAACAGTATCAGTGTGAGCAAAATCTGAAGTTTGTCATCCAGGTTTATGTTAAAGGAACAGATCAACATTTTGAGAAATACGCTAACTCACTTCACGAGAGTAAGTTTAATGCCACTCTCACATCTGTACAATAAATATGCAACAACAGCCAACAGGGGGTTAGCTTAGCTTAGCTTAGCATGAAGACTGGAAACAAAAGGCAAACAGCTAGCCTGGTTTTGTCCAAAAGTAACAAAATCCACCTACCAAGCACCTGTAAAACTCACCAATTTAAGTATTATATCATATTTTCTTCAGTCCATACAAAAACACATGTTTAAAAATGATATGTTGTGATTTTATGAAGTATTTGGGGGATTATGTGCCGGACTATTTATTGGCCCGGGAGCAGTGACTTCCTCGAGTCTTCCTCATCAGTAGTGATGTGTAGTTCACGAGTAAGTAGTTCAACAAACTACTCCTTTCCTATGAACTAATATGAACTACTCCTCTCAGAGACTGAGTAAGTCCTTCATTTGGACGCACATGCACATTGCGCCACAATGTATGAGTTTCTTAAGATTTCTGTCCAATCCTGAGCCAGTGGAGCTGTCATGTGGGAAAGGATCGGACAGAAAACACTTTCGTCCAATCCTGAGCCTGTGTAGTCAGTGAACGACTTGAAGACCAAGAGCGGTGAACTACTCCTCTCTAAGGAACTACTCCTCTCTAAGAAGCAGTTCACCGCTCTCCGTTCACTTTACACGTGACAGCTACACAGGCTCAGGATTGGACAGAAATGAGTAGTACGAGCAGTTCTACGTTCATTGTTTACATGACAGCTGGCTGGGCGCACAGACAGAAACGTAAATGAGTAGCCTGGACTGCTACTAGATTTAGCATAGGAAGCAAGCATGTTGTAGTTCACCATGGATATGTAGTTATATGGGTCGTGGCGTGGTTAGAGCTCGGCTGCAACGGGGAGAGAGTGAGAAGCACAAGTATTTTTGTATTAAGCTAAAAATAATATTTTTAATATTAATAATTAATAAATGAACGAATGACTTGTAAAAAAGAGTAGTTCTTTTTACTGAACGGGAGTTACTGAACTAAGTCACTAAAATGAACTTTTTATCCCATCACTACTATCTATGTATTTATCTCTGTCTGTAGCAGGTGATTTTTGAAATACTCGACTTTGTAATAGGTTTTTCTTATTTCTTATTTTTTATCTGGGACACTGCGTGCTTTCATTTCATTTAAAACATTTAAAAAGTGTCTGCATGTTACCCTTTGAATCAACATTTCACAGGACCCAGTTAACCTTTAGGACCAAGAAAGATCACAGATCAAAAGTCATTTTGAGTTTAGCTACTCTTTGCAATGTTATCTGGTTACTAGCTCGGGGTGTGGTCTAGTTTCCCCCCTGCACAAATAAGGCTAGCATTGTAAATTTCAGTGTTGATTTATCAAACCTGTGGGTGGGTTTTTACACTGCCTAATTTGAAAAATAGCTTATATTGTGATGAGTACATGAAGTTCACAGAGGCGGGAGGTTCTATATCTAGTAGGAGGTAATTTAATTGCCCCGCCCCCCCATATCTAACATTAGAATCATAATCATTTTTTATGATAACATAGCTGTCAGAGAACACCGCGGGGGAGTCCATGTGCTCTGTTTTTTTCCAAGATGACCATCGGCCTGAGCTGAATTAATGAGGAGAGGTTGCAGGAAAACTTTGCACGCCAGCTGTCAGCATCAGGGTGCAGCACTGCTACGTTTATCCCTGTCAGAGCAGGTCACTGTTTCAGAGACATGTATGTGAAAAAAAAAAGTCAAAACATTTGCAAATGTCAGACTGTGGTCCCCTGCAGACGGAATATAGAGGGTCTTATTAGCATTCATGACGCTTTTTAGATGTATTGCATTCACAAGTTGACTGCATAATATAATGCTATTATATATGTTTCATTGCTAGATTACAGTCTACTCTAAGAAAAACAATATGAAATAAAATAACTCCTATTGTCTGTAGGTGCTTATGAGCAGTTTTCTTATATCATTTGAGTCTCATCCTCCTTCAAAACACATTTTGGTGCGTGATTCAGTGTTTCTTCCTGGACAAAACATAATGCGAAAATTGCATGTACATCTCTTCCATATGTCTAGTTAACCTCTTTGGATGTCAGTAATAATGTTTGGTGAGAGGCAGGAAATACTACAGCATGCAAATTATAACATTTATATACTGCCAACTGGATACAGTTCTAATCACTGTACAGTGATCACAGTAAATGTAACAATGCCATATGATCAAATTTTGTTTTTACACTAATACTGATTTCAGTATTCAATATAGGTAATGAGAAATTCACAACTGATTAGTGGAAGCTTCTGTGGCTTACTTCTCTTATTGAATAAAATGTCATAAGCAAGCTGCATGGAGTACTATATACAGTGGTGAAAGAATTTAAATGTGCTTTATGTATACATAATGTACTTTCCACCACTGTGAACACATATGTAAGTGTGTGTGTGTCTGTGTCTATGGAAGGCCAAATGGACCAAAACCTCTACTTTGACGTGCGTCTTAAGACGTTAAAAATGAACGTGTTAAGATGTTAAAAATGAACGTGTTAAGACGTAAATAATTGGGTGCTACCACTTCATCAGTTTTCTGAGGGGAATTCCTACATACAATCCCTGCAACTTAGACAATAGACTTCCTAAATCTCCCCCGCACAAATGGACCGTCCCAAATAGTGAAACACAGTTGCGTATAAGACAGGTGACAGGTACCCACAGGAAACAGGAAACAGGAAACAGGGTAAAGTAAAGCCCGCAGCCCCTACTTACAAAGAGGGGAGGGTATGTTGATGCCAACCAATAAGATGGAAGCCTTAAGGTCCAAATGTGTTAAGACGTTAAAAATGAACGTTTTAAGACGTTCATTTTTAACGTCTTAAGACGCACGTCAAAGTAGAGGTTTTGGTCCATTTGGCCTTCCATACTAACGTTTCGTCAGTGTTAACGTCTTACATTACTTTGACCAAAGAGTAATCACATTACTGTAGCGTGTTATTTAGTAACGAGACTCGCATTGAAACACTAATTAATAATAAGACGACCATCGGTTCAAAGACTAGTTAGACATTTTATTCCCCCTGTGAACGACCGTAGTCACGTGCTAATCAAAGAAAACGTAATCAATTCATTAATGACATTTCCTCGCGTGAGCTTTCACCAGCTCCGGCCGACTGAAGGCCATTTCACAGACGGAACATTTATACGGTTTCTCTCCGGTGTGGGTCATCCGGTGCCTCTTCAAAATGCCCGCACTTTTAAAGCACGTGTCACACGTGGGACACCTGTACGGCTTCTCCCCGGTGTGCGTCCTCGTGTGCGCGGTGAGGTAGTACGACTGCACGAAGCCCTTCCCACAGTCCCGGCACCGGAAGGGCCTCTCCCCGGTGTGGTAGCGCGTGTGTATCTTCAGCTCCGACGCCGACCGGAAGCTCTTGCCGCACTCGCCGCAGGAGTACGGCCTCTCCTCGGTGTGGGTCAGGTCGTGTCTCGTCAGGGAGCTCGCGCTGCGGAACAGCTTTCCGCAGCGCGAGCACGGGTAGCGCACGCCGGTGTGCAGCCTCGCCACGTGGAGCTCCAGGCTCCTTTTGAGCGCGTACGCGTGTCCGCAGTGCTCGCAGCAGAAGCGCCTCTCCGCCGCGCTGCTGTGGCAGCACAGCCGGTGGGACCGCAGGGCGCCGCCGGACTTGCAGGACTTCCCACAGTCCCAGCAGAGGAACGGGGCCTCGTGCGTGTGAGTCCGGTCGTGTAACTTCAGAGCCGACGCGTAACTGAACGCTTTGGGACACGTGGGGCATTTGAAAGGGAGCTGGCCCATGTGGAGCCTCTCGTGCCGGATCAGACCTCGCAGATCCGTGTAAGTGCGCTCACACAGCGTGCAGGGGAACGGGCCCCTGAAGCCATGCACCTGCACGTAGTGCTGGCTCAGCTCCAGGACCCCTTTCAGACTCTGTCCACACTCGGTGCACGGACGAGGCTTGTGTCTCAGGTTGTGCGTCTCCAGTCTCGCCTCGTCCGGGAACGACCGGTTGCACTCCGCACAGTGCAGCGACGTGTCGGCAGGTCGGTGTTTATGGGGTTTTCTGGGCTTGACCCCCTTCACTTTCTTGCCCCCCGCAGCACCCTGGGGCTCCTCGCTCGGCTCCGTCATGTCTCCTGACGGGACTCTGCTGCTGGCTGGTTGGAGACGAGCTACTACATCACCAGGAGTCCTCCCTTCTGGTGGTGGAGTCCGGAGGGGGCCACAGACGTCCCCCTGCTGTGGCTCTTGGGTGGTGTTGCCTTCAGGTACCTCAGAGATTCCACACACATTCAGCTCGTGTCTCTTCAGGTCGTACTGGAACTGAAAGCGCTTGTCACAGCGTGGGCATTGGAAAGGCCGCTCTCCTGTGTGGATCCTCTGATGCCGTCTCATGTCCGACGCACGGCTGTATGTCCTCCCGCACGTGGGACAAGTCCTGCTGCTGGACGGAGCTGGAGAACCTCCCTCTGAGTGCTCGTTTCTGGGTGTAATTGAAACGTTCTCCATCCTCAGACCTTGGTGTTGTCCAACCGGTGTTCGGGGTGTGATCACAACAGGTGCACTAATGTGTTTGACCTGTTGGTCAGTTATGGTGCTGGTTCTCACCTCCCTGCCTTCTTCTTTCATCTCACACGGCTCATCTGTGGTTCTGACTAATGCCTGGACCTGCTGGGTCTCTCTAATACCCACCACAGAGTCCTCTAAAGAGGGCCTGTTCTCTGTGGACAGACCCTCCACATCACAGCTCCTGTTCTGGCCGTCCAAAGACTGGACGTGTTGACCCGAGTGTGAGCTCTCCTGATTCCTCAGACCTCTGCTCTCTGACGCTCTCCTGTTTGCTCCGTCACCTGCTCTTGTTCTCGGAGCAGCAGTCCCACCTGTGAGCTCTTTGTTGAATGCATCCATGTAGTCCGTCAACACAGTTGCTTCTGGTGGAGTTCTTGCTGCTTCTGTCCTGGCTGCAGTGGGAGGAGGCAGACAGAGAGCTGAACAAATGCTGCCACCAACTGTTGGATTATCTGCAGAATGAAAACACAAACAGTTACCACTAGATCATGTGGTTATGTATAAGAGCTGGACTGTACTGACTGGACTTCTTACCGTTTTCACTTAGCTGACGGAGATCTTTCTGATATTCCAGGAGAGACGTGAGCTCGTGAGATGGACAGAAAGACTTCAGGACTGAAGGCACATCGCTGAGCATGCGGGCGACCTGCTCACGACAGAGATCACATCACAAACATGTGGTTAAAACTCACAGAGGGAAGAGAGAAGACTGGTGTCAGCCTCGTGCAGCTAGCTAACCAAGATGTTATCCCAATGTAGATCGTCTGATCCGATATCAAGGTTCGTTTCACATCTCTGGCCGTAACTCAGGCCCTGGTAGGACTAGAGTGTAGAGTTGGATCAATAACACAAAATGAAGTAAAATGATCACCTTCATCACTTTGGTGTCCTGTCAGTCCCAAACTCCTACTGGACGATTGTTGTCGAGGTAAGTTTACAGGAGGTCCCAGTTTGATTCAGTGG
Source organism: Nannoperca australis (assembly GCA_036023655.1). Lineage (NCBI taxonomy): Eukaryota > Metazoa > Chordata > Actinopteri > Centrarchiformes > Percichthyidae > Nannoperca > Nannoperca australis. The sequence goes on along the minus strand of JAVQJD010095358.1, from coordinate 9,917 downwards.
AACCACCTCTTTGTGGATTTACGTGTAGTTACTTGCTGGAACAGTTCACTGATTAGTTCATTTGTCGGTAGGTGTGTTTCTGAACTTTGGACAGTTCCCAGTGGTTATGCTAAGCTAGGCTAACCACTTCCTGACTCCACCTCTATACTTGATGCACTGAATTGAGATTGGTATCAATCTTCTCGTGTCACTCTCGGAAAGAAAGTAAAGAAGCGTATTTCTAAATGATGATTTCGCGCTGTAAATGTAATTAAATCAAAATGTATTCAGTGTGTTAAACTTGTAGGTCACCTGATTCAGACTTGGTACAGTAAGTAACTTGTCCAGCTGCGAGAGGAATATCTCCACAAGCGCCTGTATGTCCTCAGAGAACTTGTCTCCAAATCTCACCGGGAAAACATCCTGAAATGGAGCGAATTAAACCCATTAATGTTATATTTTATGAATATACGTCACACAGCCAGAGACACCCACCTGGAAGAAGTGCTGCCGCTCCTCCTGGTCTTTAATCAGAGTGTGAATGAGACCGAGGAGGCTCGATGCAGACGATCCATCCCCTGCATCACTCTTCTGTGACGAAGGGCAAAAGGCAGTGAGTTGTGATTGTAATAGTAAGCACACAGTGCGTGAAATAAAGCTAATGTACCTCTGAGTTCCACAGCGACGTGATTATATCCAGGTGTGGCTGAATGCTCTGGAGCTCGATCGTCTGCTCTGAGCGACACATCTCCAGTGACAGCTAAAACCCAGAACATGTGTACGGTTTGTTACCCGTCAGCCTCACAGAAGGAGCCAGCGCTCGGAGCTGTAGTGGCTCTGAAATACTGCATGAAGGTTGCAGATAGTTCTACCTTCCCCCCACAGTACCTGAGCCCGGAGCCCAAGGCTGAGCAAACGCCTTTGTCTGTGATTAAGAAGCTCCGGGACGATCTCGATGAATGCTGTCACAAAGTCGTCCAGCAGCCCATAATTGGCCACAAGCTGCTGCTGCACAGTTTCCCACATGGCTGCAGAGAGCAGCTGAAGTGGTGGGACCAAGAGACGCAGGCAGGACAGGGGCAGAGGGGCCTCTAGGTGAGGAAAAAGAAATGACCTTAGACGAGGAACAAAGAAAAACAGCCATTTCTAGGAGGTGTGGTGGCTGAGAGGTGCAGCTGTGTGCCTATCAACCATAAGGTCCCCTTACGTGGAAGTCGCTTTGGATAAAAGCGTCTGCTTAATGTAAAGTAATGTAGTTTAGTGATTCAAGAAAAATAAGCTTTAAGAAATGAGCAAGCAGGAGAACAGACTGGTATAAAAACTACTTAGATCTTTGGTATTCCTGAGCCCTCTCCTATGCAAATAATGCGATGCCATTTGGTCTGTTTCATTTGGCAGATATATCACAAACACTTTATTCGGTAGAAACGTATCGACAAACCGCTTGCTACAGCTTTTAGGTTATAGCCTACTTTAATGGAAGAAAACTCACAATGACAAGCAAACCAAGTAGAGAAGCTTGTTTTTTTCTCTAAATAGGTCTTTTTAATCACATTGTATGCATGCCGAATGCTACAGTCGCTTCAGCTAGTACTTGAATTTAATTAAAAAGCCACATAGGTCTGAAAGAAAGGCAAGGCTAAGACAGGGAAACCTTAATTTGACAGATTCAGAATGGAGTTCGCCGTGTCACGTAAGACACGAGAGGCACCGCACATACCGGGGCGACGTTAGAGTGCGCAGTAATACTGTCCAGCAACAGGCCTGCGCGAGACAAAAACAAAGCTAAAAGCAATACTTAACTCATACACGCAACCCGGGAAGAAAGATTATGTAGTAAATCTTTCCAGTGTTCGTTTGTTTTTGTTGAATACGTTACATGACGGATATAAAAGCACTTAACAAGCATTTCACAACCAACGTAAAGTCGGCGCGGTGTTTTAGAGGTTATGGAACGAGGCCATGGCGGTTATGTCACACGATATAAAATGAATTATTTCTAAGAAACATGGCTGCTACCTGTCTGCTCAGAAGCGTGGTTCATGTTTCAGCTTCACCAGCTCGCCGGCAACATAAACGGCAACAAACGACGTGTTGTTGGAAGTTAAAGCCAAACAGCGGTGAAGCATTAAAAAAAATCACTTCCGGGGGAAGCATTTAGTGGTAACTCAGGAAGCGCAGAATATCAGGAAGTGACTTTCTTGTTGTTGTCGTCACAGTGGGCAGGAACCACACGGGGGAAAGACCGGGGGGAACAGACGAAAAGACAATGCGTTCACAAGACTAAGATGGAGAGTAAATAGCAGCCGGCTCAGGTTTGTTTGTTTGTTTGTTGTCATGAAACTGGAGACATGCGCTGGCGTGTTGGTTTACAATTGGCTGCCATTGCCTTATTTACCACGATCTAATGTTAACTAGTGCTGTCCGCTGGCAACTCTGCTCGCTTGTCTTCAAGGCTGCTGCCGCCGCCGCCGCTGTCTGTCCCAGCTTTCCTACTCAGGCTTGTTGTCCATTATGTGTCCTCTGCAGCTGAGGACATTGGTTTTTGTAGCGTGGGTGGTTGGTTACATCGCCTTTCTGCTGTCCATCAGGAGGATGTGGACTGGGAAGTACGTCCGCAGCCCACTCGCCCGTTCACTGTTTATGAACATGGTGAGCGAGAGCGAGGCGGCCGCGATTGAGACACAAGAGGTATAAATTGTGAATTTTCTGTCCTGTAGATGAACTTACATTGTCAGATTTTGTGCCCGATTTGAGAGAGTAGCTACATGTGAAGATTAAACTCTTATTGTGCTCTTTTCCCATTTAGCAAGCTACAGAGGTTAGATTTGTCACATTTTAAATGGATTTTGTCCCGAGGCTGTCCATTGAATACACCAGAGGGTGGAGCATGCTGCCCTGCCCTCATTTCCTTATTTTATTGAATTTGAACACCTTCAACAACTGTTGTTTTTAGGTTTCTTTAATTTTACACATCCCAGCCTCACATGTTAGTTGAGAAATGAATGTTCAATTTGAAGTTGAATTTTGGACCGAGGAATTGTTGGATGGTTTCTGGACCTCCTGGTAGACCTGTACCAGTGTGTAAGGATAACTGGCGCCAGCTCTGATGTGTTTCCGGTGTATACAAGACAAACCTACAGGAGAGGCTTGAATCTTCTGAATTTGATTTGATGTTTGACCTTTTCCTCTCTCCCGTGGCTCCAGTGGTACCGGTGCTGTCCCGACCTGCTTGGCGAGTCGGTGCAACCCCTGTTCGTCCAGAGCCACCTGGACTCGAGCACCAAGGCTTTTCTCCAGCGCAGCGTGGAGAAGTCCGGCTGGCTGTTCACGCAGCTCTACCACTCCTTTGTCTCAACGGTGCTCGGCCCTCTGGTCTCCCGCACGTCCATCAATGGGTGAGCAGCACAGACGCACGCTCGTCTCTGGTTCCCACGTCGTGTTTCTTCCTCTGAAACTCTCCGCTGCCCTCTCAGGTTTCTGGGTCGCGGTTCCATGTTCGTGTTTTCCGCGGAGCAGTTCCAGCGGCTGCTCCGGGTCGGCCCGGAGTGGAGGGCCGACAGGCTCCTGGACCTCGGGGCTGGGGACGGAGGCGTCACAGAAGTGATGGGGGTCCATTTCAGAGAGGTTTACGCAACTGAGGTCTCATTAACCATGAAATGGCATCTTCAGAGGAAGAATTACAAGTGAGTAGATGTTGATGTGTTTGTTTAGATCACTTCAGTGTGATAAACGTCCCACAGCTAATGTACTTTGCACAGCACTGACGGCGTCGTGTCATGTGCTTCCCAGTAGGATTATACTTTGAATACTTTGCAGCTGAATGTCCTGTCTGTCTGCTGTGCTCAGACTGCTGGAGATCAACGAGTGGCAGCACACTGGCTTCCAGTATGATGTGATCAGCTGTCTGAACCTGCTGGACCGCTGCGACGACCCCCTGCGTCTCCTGCGGGACATCAGGCGGTCGCTGGTTCCCAGCTCGGGGCGGCTCCTCCTCGCCGCTGTGCTTCCCTTCCAGCCTTACGTGGAAGTCGGTCAGTTGGGAATCGGTACACGTTTCCTCAGACGAGTTCATAGACTTCCTCTCTGATCTACTTTTGTTCTTTCTAGGAGGAAGGTGGCAGCGTCCCAACGAACACCTGAAGATCAAAGGGGAAACGTGGGAGGAGCAAGTAACCAACCTGTCCAGTGAGGTTTTCCAGAGTGCGGGGTTTGAGCTGGAGGCTGTGACCCGGTTGCCGTACCTCTGTGAAGGCGACATGTACAACGATTACTACGTCCTCGATGATGCCGTTTTTGTTCTCAAGGCCTCGGAGGATAGTTCAGAGTCTTCTCAGTGAATACCAAATGTATTGTGGGACTGTCGGAGGCCTTTCTGTTGCCAACTTTATCTCTGTATGTTGCTCCTTGGAGGATTTTAGGTCCGTTTTTACAAGCTTCATTCATAAAACACAGTGTTTCTGACTTGTTTTTAAAATTGTGAGTCGGGTGTGAAGCTCAGGTACGTCAGTTCCTTATATTTACCAGCCGTGTGACGGTGATACCTCTACTTTTTAAGTAAAAAAACAAAGACAGAATGGCAGTTTACCCATATGGAAATGCCACCGAAGATCACTTTAAAAACCAGTACTGTGCACATACGATGTTACTGTACAACTGACCATTCAAAATGTGCCACAATTAATGCAATATTTGTATTTGAAGAGTATAATTTGAGTTCCAGAATAAAAACTATACATTATTTGGGGCATTTCTCTGCTCTCATTTTTCCTGGACCTCCTGGGAACTAGGGTTTAATTTATCGGGACTCTTCTTCACTTTTGCACAGGAATAGAAAGATTAATCTAGACCACCAAGGAAGTGTTGTAGCGCTCACCCCAACTTTCTGTCAAAACACAATCATGTGAATTGTGAGTTTTTTTCTGCTGCTGACAGCTGTTTATAATGGATTTACACTTGCAAAAGCAGCCACAAATTAAAATGTTGGAAGTAGACTAGTTGTTTCTTGATATAACTGTTAGAATTTGAACAAACCTATTACTCTGCGATGCGTTTCCTGGTACATTTCTCCATTTCCTTGTACATGGCAATTAGCGTCTGAAAAAGGAAACTCTGATTTACCATCTTTTCTAGAGAGCTTGGAGGCAGCATTCGTATATCATAATTTATGCAAATTAGGCATCCTTCTGTTCTGATTGGCTGAGCGCACCAACGTTTCTCTCCTCGCATTGGCTACTGTTGTCTTGGCCACGTCCCCAAGCCACGTCGCGCTTTGCTCGCCATTTTCCTATCTTCCGAAGCCAGAATCAGCCTTTTCTAGTGTTACGGTGCCATTCAACACTGTCAGGTCATAAATTAATTGTTACCGGGGACAAACTGATCTCATTAGAGTCTTTAAATCGGTTTATTTCTGCTGGCGCACCCATAAACATGAACATTTTCAGGCTAACCGGCGATCTCTCCCACCTAGCAGCCATCATCATCCTGCTGCTAAAAATATGGAAAACCAGGTCTTGTGCCGGTGAGTAGTCGTAAACCTTTTATGTGCAGTTTGCATGACCCTTGCACTGAATGTGTCCTGGCACGTACATGGACAGTTTAACTAGACGGAAAGAATTGTAACTTCTACTGTAGTTGGGAGCTCATTAGCCAGTTCTACGTTATAGTAACGCTAGCTAGCTAGCTAGCTGGCTAGTATCACTAGCTAACTAGTAATTTCTTGAGACTTGTCACTGTTCACGTTAATGTAAGAATATGGCTACGTGCGTTATGAAACTTGATAAATGCTCTTCTCGGGGGGGGGGGGGTACCGGTGGAGTCGAGCCAGCAGCAGCTGCCTTGCTAGCTAACCTGCTAGCTTTGACAGTGCAGCGGGCCCTGCGATCACGCAGGTGAAGGTGGGGACCAGAGGGCCACACAGTCTGTCAGGTTGGTATGTTGGGCCTCGTCATTTCATTTGGGGAGCCGTGGTGGCTTCACGGTTCGCGCTGGCCCGCTGTTGTTTCCCGCTCCTTGCGTTGGCGTGACCTCTCCGACGTGGCAGCGGTGAGTGCTCACGAGATGACAGCTGGAGACGTGCACGCGTCTGCGTTTGCAGAGGGGATAAAGATAAAGGTTGAACGGTTAATCTGTGTTTCAAAGGTCAAAGGTTAGAGCTGTGTCACTGCAGAGTTCTGCCGTTACTGCTGTCTGCTCAAACCAAACGGATCTACGTGCAGGTCGATCTTGTTCAGGCTCCGGTGTGTTGATTTGTTCCATATTGGACTTGAGTGTCGGTACCAGAACAGAACCTGCAGCTGTATATGCGGTGCATTTTAACTGACCGCTCGTGGCTAATTGACAGTGTACTAATTAAAGCAGCAGACACGGATGATAGCCTGCTCCTGGTCTGACCGGGGGTGGACACAGCAGATCAACACAGAGTGCAGGTCAGGCCTGCAGCGGAACAAACATTCGTTTGGACAGATTTACAGCTGGTGCAGTAAAGCAACAATTACACTGCTGTAGATTAAAATCCCCGTACGGCCAATCCAAGAGGCTTTCTGGTCCCAGGCTGCTCCTTAAATAAGACTTGAATGAATGAATGAATGAATGAATATGTGCCTACCTACAATAGTAAAGTGGCCTTCACACGTGGACCCCTGACAGCCAGCGAGTGAGGAAGAAGACTGTGGAGTTGCTCCAACCTTCAGTGCCAGCTGTTTATTAGAGTTGCTGCAATGTGACTTTGTGCATGAGCATGAACGTGTCCTAGGATGTGTTCAATGCCCCCTGCTGTCTCCTCGCAGGTATTTCTGGGAAGAGCCAGCTCCTGTTTGCCTTGGTGTTCACCACTCGCTACCTGGACCTGCTCACCTCCTTCATCTCTCTCTACAACACCAGCATGAAGGTGAGCCACTCGCACGTCTCTCTTTCTCATAATCCTGTAGACTTTTTTTCTCCCTCCAAGCACTAAACACACAGACTTGAGGCTTAACTACTCCTCCCGCCTGCCACGCCTGTGTTTGCTGAAGGATGAGGCAGCCCAGCGAGATGCAACAGGCTTGTGTTGGTGTTTCTGTTTGAGTGCCTTCGTGACAGACCGCTGAATATTCATCCCTCCTGTTCTGGATGCTTTCAGATCATTTACATCGGGTGTGCGTACGCCACGGTGTACATGATTTACCTGAAGTTCAAAGCCACCTACGACGGGAACCACGACACGTTCAGAGTGGAGTTCCTGGTCGTCCCTGTCGGTGGCCTGGCTTTCCTGGTTAACCACGACTTCTCTCCCCTGGAGGTCCGAACTACTGCACAAACACACTCTGCCCCCCCCCAACGTGTTGCATCTACTGCCTTTCCTTACGTGTCTGTCTTCCCCTCTGTTACGCCCAGATTCTGTGGACGTTCTCCATCTACTTGGAGTCGGTGGCCATCTTGCCCCAGCTTTTCATGATCAGCAAGACTGGCGAGGCTGAGACCATCACCACGCACTACCTGTTCTTCCTGGGCCTCTACAGAGCCCTGTACCTCATCAACTGGATATGGAGGTTCTACTTTGAGGGGTTCTTTGACATGATTGCCATCGTCGCCGGGGTGGTGCAGACCATCCTCTACTGCGACTTCTTCTATTTGTATGTAACGAAAGGTGAGCGCTGCTGCTTTTCTGTTTCATCTTCTAAAACCCGCACTTTATTTTAATAAAGCCCCCGTGGGGTCAGTTTACGTCCAGAGCAGGCAGACTTCATCAGAGGATGGAAACAAATCCTAAAGACAAAAGAAACGTCAACAGCACTACATGAAGCTTTCATTCACTGCTGTTTTTTATTCATCTAATTCTTTTCACGTCAGCAGTTATGTTGTTATTCTGTTTGAAGAACTACCCTGCGCTCGCTGCAGTGCTCGGGCCGTTGTTTGGCGAAGCATTTCACAAAGCCAGAGGCATTTATTAGGAATTATAGTCAAGTTTAGTGCAAATACTATCATAAACAAACAAGGTAGGCTGACGGCCGCCGGCAGGTCCTCCAGTGTGATGTGAGTGTTGTGATTAACACACAGCCGTCCTCTCTGTCTGTCTCTCAGTGCTGAAAGGAAAGAAGCTGAGTCTGCCAGCTTAAGTGCCAACGAGGAGTGTTTTGGCAGACTAACAGAGAGGGATCGGAGGGAAGGAGGAGTGGCAGCGGACACATCTGACAGCCCCCCCACCCCACCCTCCTCCACCCAAAGCTTCCTCCTCCTCCTCCTCTTCCTCTTCCCCTCCTGCCAGTGTAAGATGCCTGAGACAGAGAGCGAGTGGGAGCGGCTGGCTGCACCTGCTTCTGACCCAGAATCAGTGGAATCAGAACACCTGCAGAGGCGGCGTCCACGGCCTTCGGATTTCTGTTTGATGCATCTTGCCTTAACTTTTTTTATCACTCTGTATAAAGGAAGAAAAAAACCCACAAAAAAAACGAAAGTTTTCTACAGAAAAATGTGTACGCTGAAGATTTGACACATTGGAGAATAAGAGTTGCAGATGTAAAAGCGCCTGCCCTTTGGCATTGTATGATATTGAAGCGGACTTCTTGTGGTGGGATGTTATTGACTCAAGCGCTTGTTAAAGTACATGCAATCAAAATAAATGTACGTTGTGTTTCCTGAATCAATCTGGGGAGGAATTGGTTGGATCCTCATAACTTTGTTGGTCCATTTGTTCACATTTTGCTACTTTATTCTTGACCACTATTAATTCCCACGTGTAAAGACTATGTTTTAGTTTCTTGCTGGAATACAAATTCAATGTAAATGCCAAAATGTAACATTTTGTTCAAATGCCTTGAAAACTGACCGTCATAAGTTGTTATTTTACTTCTCTGTATTGAGCAGAATTGCTTATTAGGAAACCACAGAATGAAAGCAAAGGGTTGAAATGATGCGAATGACCTCTCATCACTGTAAATGGCTTTCTTCATCTGAATCTCCCATTCACGACCCGAGGAGGAGAGTGTATTGCCTGTGAGTACACGTCATGGCACAGCCCAGTCATTTCAGACGGCTCCTTGAAATGTTTAACATTAGGAATCCATTGGTAGTAATCCGTATGTGAATTATCACAACATAGATGGAATACTTTTTTCTTTTAGCTGCAGATATATTTATTTTTTACCTTCTTCCTGGTTTCCAATAAACAGTCTGTAGAATTGTTCTCCTGTTGTGGATCACTGGAAACGATGAGCACAGTCCTACAGACGTTATTCCACTGAATCCTAAATACTTCTCATGTCTGCTTCTATTTTCTATTTAATTTTCATGCAGATCATTCCAAGTTTCCTTCTAACTTTTAATTTCCTACCAGAGCTTTTGCATGATGTTGCCACCACAAATAAAGACGTTATGGGGAACCTTTGTCTCGCTGCTTTGGTTAAAATGAGGTTAACGTAAACCTCAACTTAGTTATAACATTGTCTAACAATGTTATAACTAAATTAGCTAAACTAAATTGTGTTATGCTAGTGTTATAGCTTATGTCTTCAGGCGGAGATGAGCGGGCTACAGAGGTCTGGTGAACTCCTTTCTAACTTCGTACCCACAGTTTTTCTTGTCTTCAACGCCAACTGGCGCCGACTCAAGTGACATCACATGAGGCAGTTCATTCAATTTCACAGTTCCCTTTGAAGCCACAGAAGCCTTTAAATGAGACGTTTTCTATGCAGTGCCCTTGAAAAATACTTGAAAACACACATTGTTCATATTTGTTTCACTTGTCGCTTGTGCAATATGCGTTTGTCACTACTTTTTCAAGATGGAGGAGCTAACGGGGCTGGCCCGGAGTCGGACGGAGTGTCGGGAATGCAGTCTAACGTGCTTCTGTGAAACGAGGTTACACAAGGACCTCCCAGATAACAACGTGTCCATCGAGGGCTTCCTGACTGTTGGTGCCGACAGAGCTGAGGAGACTCCACTGTGGGAGGCTGCAGGAC
>JAVQJD010095357.1:0-33189 GCA_036023655.1 Nannoperca australis | reverse complement strand
ACACACACACACACACACACACACACACACACACACACACACACACACACACACAGCTAACCAAACCATCAACCTGGTGGAGAACAGACTTCACCTCCTGAGCTGCTAACACCCAGGAGATCCAATTAGTCGACATAGGTTCTACCTATTGTTTACCATTGATTCAAGCTAACTAGCAACCATCCACCTGACACAAGCCCACTGTTTCCATGCAAAAACACTAGTTTTTTTCTACTATTAAGCAGAAATAAATAAAACATAACATACCATTAACTTAAAGGTGCTCTGTGCAGTTTTCTAGTAAGGTAAAAGTTAAGTTTAAGTTCGGCATTTCTTACCAAAACTAATTTAGATCTAACAAACACGTAATGCATGCCCTTCTTAATAAATGTGCACATAAAAAGTAATAACATAATACGTAACATAGCGCGGTTGTTGGCGTGTTACCGCCACCAACTGTAAATCACTGCAACAGCGTTAAACTGGTGACAGGGCTGGGTGTCATGTCACCCTGTGCATGCCCCCATGTGCGTGCATGATACTTTCCTTCCAGAGTAATTTGATCCAATGTTTCTACAAAAATGTTTCTCAGTGGATATTGCTTACTGGATCTTTAATACACAAATATTTGGAATCATTGAAATATAGGTGTATATATATGTAATATATTTCCTGTCTGTGAAGAAACATTTGTCTTTGTGACTGTTGATCGACTAATTGATTAACTGAATAATTGTTTCAGCAGCACTACATACCTGACCAGGTATTCTCTTCAAGTTGGTCATCACTGCTGGTTTGTGGTTTTAAAATAAAACTTGAGTTGCTCCATCCCAATAGAATATTAGATAATTCTCCCCTCGCGCTGACCTGGTCAGTTGGAAGGACACGCTGATCACTGTGACACTTTATACTATCAGTCTGTGTGTCCCTGTTTCAGGCAAAGATGTAAGCCATGAACTGAAGCAAAAAAGGAAAAAGTGTGAGGGCTCTGCACACTTCACAGAAGAGATGCTTATCCAAACAGGAGTACAAACAGTTGGGATGGAAACCTTGTAGCGCAGGGGGGTGTGGGAACAAAGAGAGATTGGGCCCCAGCACAGGATAGCTCTCTGTTTTATCTGTCAGACAGTGGGGCTGCCTCTAGAGGAAATCCCTGTTTAAAGTAATGACCAAGTTAATTCTTTTCTTCTTTGCTGTAGGATGTAAACAATAGAGGGATGTATACAGCCTTCACCCTCAACGTGCAGCAGTGGAAACACAAGCACAGTTTCTCGTATCATTACGCAAACAGGCGATTGTGTAAAGTTGTCGGCCTTGTAGATTTCAGCACACTCTGTTGGTGTCTCTCGTTGACAAACAAAAGATAAACGCAGGTTGAACTCAGTGAACCGCTTAAAGCTTCTTCTGGAATAAACTCGATGGTGGGACCTTCTAACTCTCTGTTTGTACTCTCACACCGAGACAAGTCAAAAAATAACATAGGATAAGCCGGCAACGTATGACATAACTACAGATCGGTGTTCATATACAACATGGGCTGGTATCTACAGCGAAAACGTACAGTACTGTGTCTGTGCTGTGTAGTAACTTCTTAGCGACAGCTCCATCCTGCCTGTGAACTCATTCTGTCATTGGAATCACTCACAAATATGTTCTTGTTGCCAGCGCACAACAAAAATGATCACTTGGAAAACGGAAGATATAAAAGACATTTTGAGTAAAAAGTTAAGAAAAATAAAATAAGTTAATAATATAAGGCAGGTAATAAAGGCCCTACAGTACAGCAGCCATCCGCTTACAGCCCCCTCTCTTTCTGTATAGAAACACAGGAACAATTATACGTATTACAGTGGCCAATTATGATAAATTACTTGTATTGAATTGATGCAATTCAAATTATCCTAATCACTTTACAAATAGTTTTTTAAACAAATTATGTTGATGTCATGCTCTACCCACCATAAATCCTCCCTGTCTTCAACTCTACCGCTGCCAGCAGTCAAAAACAAAAGTCCTCTTTCTCAAAGCTGCACTTGGATCACGGCCAGGTCGTGCACAGACAGTCACGGCATAGTAAACGGAGAGATAAACATGTGATAAACAAGTTAGAAGAAAACATCAGGATTTAATCACTTTCTATTACATTTTTCACGCTTGCCGTTCCGATTATGCCTCCTCTTAATAATTTATAACATGTAACAACCACGCAACTACCGGCCTTCACTTATCTCTCTGGTATCACACATTCATTAGACTAGAATAACAATGTATCATGAGCATCATTAGAAAACCACAGATGCATTACAAAAAGGAAAGAAGAAAGGAGTATGAATGATGGGTGAGCCTGTGTTCTGACTAACTCCTATTACATTTCATGTTTGCTGTATGATGGGAAAACAATAAGCAGGAAGAAGGTGCTGCCTTGGGCATGCTGGTACTGTAGGCGGAAGGAACGAGTGCCCAGCCTATAGCATGATGTACAGTGAGCCGGCTCAGACTCTCAAGAGGACCACCACCGCATGACTTCCTCTAGAGCTTAAAGATTTAGGTCAACAGTCAACTTCCTTATGAAAACACACGTCCGCGGCCGCTCTGTGATATTACAACGCAGCAAATAACTCAACATTCAACAGGATAAAAAACTAGTTGCTCATTTACCACAACACTGGGTGGAGGGGTGGACGGATTTTGTCCAGATTTATCCTGTTTAGGTTAAACTGCTTATTAGCGTGTTTTCGTAGTAGTTTTCACTGCTGAGGGATGGAGTTGAATGACAGGATAATATGCTTCTATACCGTGAGACAATATGGATTCTGCGATACTGGCAGCAAGTCAATTGTGGGCAATATTGCAAATCTATGCAGGACTGTTTTATGGCAATAAAAGATTTTATAATATAACAATAAAATACTATCGATTCAGGACAAAAAAAAATGTATTAAAAAAATAATAATAATCATGATACATAAATTAATCAATTTCCCCCCACCCCTACAATAGTTCCAGTCCCTGTAGGCTCAAACATTAGTGTATCTAAATCCGGTATTTAAATTCTAAACTAAGCTACAAAATGGTTAGTTATCATGTAGAGCAGAACTGTATTAATGCTAGCCTTGTCCACTAGCAGAAAGATAATGCAGCCTTGGCTTAGTACGCTCCTGTTTCAACATGCTGGACATGTCGTTGGGAGCAGTGAGCCAAGTGACAGGACATTCATGCTGCTTCTACAAACTTTTATAATTGCTGATGCTGATGATGCTGTAATTGCATTGGCCAGCGTTCGACATGCTGGAGCTGCAGAGAAAAACATGTCCTGCGGCCTGCGACTTCACACAATGTTATCAAGTGAAAGGGGGAAATGGAAACAATGACATTAAATAACAATTTGGGCAAAATGGTTTTCCTCTATCTTTCCCAATGTGAATTGTGCTTACATTGTGTTGTATTCCTTTGAGCCATTGATACTGGCGGTCTTCCATTTGTGCAAGTCATGCCGATTTTCGCTGGTCACAGTCCAGGAGTGTGTTTGCCAAGGCAACTAGGGCAGTGGGTGAGGAAGTCAAGTTCTCAGCAGAGTTTGCCTCGGTGGCCAGCTACTGCACGACCTGGCCACTCACTAAACTGAGCTTTCTGGAAAACGTTTCATGCCTACTAAGAACCAGCCATGGAAAAAACAACTGGACAGGAGGAGCAGTCTAAAAATAACAGCGGACGGCAATTAGAGCTCGGAGCCAGCAAAGAAAACCAAGTACCTGAAGCAAGCAAAGGCCACAGGCTTTAATCCAGCGTGTGCCCTTTCACTGCTAGATCCCTTAAATGTCAGGCCCTGTGATAACATCACGTGATAAATGTATGGTGACAAATATAAAACAGCCACTACCTGAATGAGGTGAGTTAAGTATTGTTTTTATGTGCTAATCATAATCCTTTTAGAGTCTGACTTTTAACTCTCCACCCCGACCATGTCCCTGGGTCAAAGCCATGGCTATCTTCAAGAACTGCATATCCCGGGGTGTCTACAGTATGTACATTTTAAAACATCTTTACAGGTCAAATGACACACATAAATGTGCCAAAGGTAGACCTGCTAAAAATAAGTGCACAAATCAGCACCCGGAGTGACTAAAATTCCTTCTTGTGAAGCAATACGTTTAGATAAGACATTACACACTTTAGACACCGATTCTAGACAGGCGCTGAGTCAACTTAACCAGCATTAAAGACTAGTTTGATGCTGGTGAATTGTATAGTGTTATACTGACAGGTGTTTCTAATATAACTGTATTAACATTATATATATGTTGCTAAAAACATCTCAAACAAATGAATGATTTATTGCAGAGCTGTTGCATTAGTTATCTAGGTGTACCTAATAAACTGGTTTGCATTTCAAAAAGAGCACTGGAAAAGGGATTCAGCCTAACTTATATTAAATTAAATAGTGACAGTCTACTTCAGAGCAAGTCCCCCAGGATCGGAGGAGGGGCTGAGAGCAGCCCATCTCCTCCTGGGTCAGTCTCATGTCACGAGGTCATGGTGACCAGATCTCTTTAAAAGAAGAGTTGTAGGTCACACGCAACCCAACAGCCGGAATAAGGTTGACGCGACTCTGGGCTGACGTGCACTGATTTCCTAAAACAGCACACAGCAGTTAGACAAGAGAAACTGTCAGAAATGATTACGAAGGTGTTAAAACAACGTTTAAGAGAACACACATCGCTCAGCCTAAAAATTACACTACCCGTTGCTTAAGACGTTTTCTTGGAAAACATGTCTCTGTGAAACGAAGCTGCCCAAAGCCCGCCCCCGCACTGCCAACCTTGAAACACGCAGGGCTTCCTCTCAACAAATATAATGCTGTCTAACCAGCCGTGTACCTGTGTGATATTGGACTGAATAGATCACTTCAACAGAATGCTGTTAGTCAGCCGCCTGTTTCTCCACAGCGAGGTCAGAGGTTGCAGCCCGCTACAGAACACCATGCCTGTAGATGATTCAGCAGCACAGTTAGACTTTAGACCGCCTTCATGGCTGCAGCTCCTTCTCTCACACACACATCCTGTTATTTTACTATAAGAAGAATGAAAGCATAAATGTGTCGTGTAATAACATGCACCATTTTGAGCAGGACGTCCTTGGTTCTGGGTGCATTTAGCAGCAGCACGTGTCAATTACAGTACACACTGAGCGGCAAGTTAATTAGGTACACATGTAGTTGTTGAATCTAATGCAGTCTAATCCAACAGCTTTGGAGAGCTGAAACCAAGTTGATTAATCAATTAGTTGATTCACAAAACTAATCATCTGTTTCAATAATTAAATAATCATTTAAGTCTCTTCCAGTTTCTCAGTTTTGGGGATTTGCCGCTTTTTTTGTCTTTTGTGGTAGTGACGTTATCTCTGGATTCTGTGATGTTGTTCCGACAATAACAATGTGAAGACGTCAATTTGGGATTTAGGAAACTGTGATAGGCATTTTCCACAATTTGGGCCAGACAGTTAATTGAGAAAATAATCGGCTGCTGCAGCACAACAGTCCTGCAACAAATCCTGTTTTTATGAGCATTATAAAGTTCAGGTTTTGTTGAAAATGTTTGAGAGGTTATGGGTTCATTTTGGAGGCTGTACTTTGTGCTGTCGGCTAACTGCATTGTGTTATACTGAGGTGTTTTTAATATTTTTTTCCACCCCATTGTTTTTAACCGAGAAATATTAGACACCTCTCAAACTAGAGCCTCTAAAATGATCGAATCAACACCTCTCTAAAACATTTTCAATAAAATTGTAACATTACAACCTTCCTGGAGGGAGGAATTATTGCAGGGCTGCATTATTAGACTGCATCAGTGTTAGATTAACTGAAGAACCTGCAAATGAAAGCTGGTATTGTGCATTACAATAGTAATGCATCTAAGATGCATTCCGTAATATCCTGTTCTGGAAAATGGTTTTATCAAGCAATGATTTATATATTCCAGATTAAACACCTTTGTGTGCATCACATACTTGCAGCTATATTAAAAAACTCCTCCCTGCTTTATTACTAAGCCGCTGCAGACACACAATCTACCAAAACTAGAGATTATTGCCTGTTAGGTGTTTTCTTTTGAAGCAATGCACTGGGTGGAGATTTGCTTTATTACAACTGGCTTCATCAACCATGTCCCTTCTGGCTTCGGAGCCATTTGTGATGCAAATTCAATTCACACGAACATAAAAATCACAGAAATGTCAGCAGCCCTGGGGTATAAATGACAGGCAACGCTTTGTGTTGAGGTAATAATCCACCTTTCTGACTCTGGGCATTAGCCAAGCTTTAACCTGGAGTTGGACATAACTCACTCACCTCTTACGCTAAAACCAGGTCTAATTAGCAAACAGGGCCAAGATACTGTAAGTTATGGTGCCTTAATGACAGAATCGATACCTTTGAAAGATCCAGGAATGATCAGCCTTATTGTGACTTCAGCTGAATGCTGCAACACCTTCAGATGCATGATAATCCTACGTGTTATTTGGTCCTGTAGAGCCAGGGTACTACTGGGTTTATAACCCACTTTATGCTGGCAGGTGTAATTCAGCAGACCAGCAGGGCTGTGACTCCTGAGGGACAACCACTGCTAACCAGGCATGAAAAATACTCTAGATTCAGAGGGCTGGTTGTGTGCTTCCACCTAATGCAATACTTACTTTTGTCCTTCCATTTATTGTGTAGTTTCCCAGTTTGCCTTTGCAATGTCTAATCAGATCGTCCATGCGACTCATTAGAAATCGGATCTTCTCGCAGCCGGCTTCTTTCCCCTCTATCCACGTGATTTTGTCCCCTCGGATGTCTTTAGTGGAGTCGCTCTTTTGACTGACCAACTGTCCGTCTGTGAACTTGCCAGTTTTATGCAGGGCTTTGACATTCTCCAGAATGCCCAGTCCGGTCTCTGCTCCTAAAAAGTTGTCCACCACACAGATACCGTGCTTGTTCATACACGGGACTATGTACTCCACGGCAAGTTTCTGTGGAGATGAGCTCGTTTGTCCGTTAGGTGTGGCGGTATTGTTGGACCCGTCCTCTACCGGTACGTCACCGACCCCAGGTGCTTCTGTGTGTGTGGTTTGTGGTAAAGATGCACTGTCCGCCTGCTCGGGACTTATCTTTTCTGGGCATTTCTCCGGTTCCTTGTCGTCGCCTGACTGCGGAGCCTGCTCGGACTTGCTGCTCGCCGTGTCCGCCTCCTTACAAATTCGCTTGTGTTCCTTCCAGTGCTGTTTCTGGTGCTCCTTGCTGCAGTAGAAGGAGTTGCGGCACCTGCCACACTTAAGGAGGTTCTCCATTTTCCCACAAAGTTCACAGTACTGTCGGTCTCGGTCCAAATCGCTCTGCTGCTTCTCCATGCTTGAGGAGAAGACGGGTGCGCTGCGCCTTTAATTCAGATCCTTCACACGCGCCCTGCTAACCGACAACTTTGGAAACGATCCACTGCCTCTGCCACGCTACAACGAGCGAGACCGAAAAGTAAGACTCAAAACGTCGCCATTTTTTGCCACTTACTCCCTCTTCACATTGTGTATTAGTGAAAGAATACATAAACGTGTGCCCTGGGCCGAGCATTCCGGGCTGGGTCGAGGTCTTCAGGAGGCATTTCTGCTGGCTAGCTGTCGGTCCGAAGGTACTGCATGGCGCCGCTCTGTGCGAGCTCAGCCTGTCCGTAGTCAAGCCTGCTCTGACGTCTATACACAAGCACCGCCCCTCTCGCGCTGCCTTCGGGTGCTGTGGAACAGATGGCTGCTCCTGAAAGGGCTCGAAACACGTGCAAGTAGGAGTCAATAAAATCAATACAAAAAGTGATATACGTCATATTAACTAGAGCTGTACAGCTGCGAAGCCTCAGTGATTTTTCTCTATCACCCATGCCCACTTACATATAGGCAGTGGTGGAAAGTACATTTACTAATGTACTTAAGTAAAAATGAAGTATTTACTTCACTTGAAACTACAATTACTACATTACTGCATCAGCATTTATCCAATAATATACAAGTTTTTCACAATATATACAATTATACAACAATCTGAAAGGGAATATACTGCATGATGATTATTTTTATTTTTGATGCATAACAACATTTTCCTCATAATACATCTGTAAGTATACAAATTTAACTTTTTTTACAATCTGGTATTGCTACTTTTTCTAAGTAAAATATCTAAATACTTGATCCACCGCTGCATTAAAGGTTGGTAAGAATTAAAGTTCAGATTTTGTAAACCTACATATATTATAGTTGAAGTCTTTGCCACTTCAACCAGGGCCTGTGTAGAGTTGGTGACTTATCTTTAATACTTACCAAGATGGCAAAATTAAGGTAGCTCTAACTTTCATTGACATATGCATATTTGCATATCCAAACTGCATAGATTTGTGCAGGGATTGCGTTTTGGGGGGAAAACAATGGTGAATATGGAAAGTGTGTTAGCAACCCAAGGACAAGTGATTAGACCCTATTGCAGCTTTAGGTTAGAGCATCACTGACATGTGGTACACATTTTCTTTTTATAAAATAATACACCAGATTTTGAACAGCATTACGACAACAGATTTGTTATAATTATTTCACAACAGAGGCGGTCGAAAACCCAGCAGGTCGGAAACTCGAATGTAGGAGCTTTAAGGGTGCACCTTAAGGCATCATCAGTTAACGTCGACGTCGTCTGTGTGTTTTGCCCTCATTCCTGGCTTGCATGTGTGAAATTCCTTTCACACAACAAAAGAATATTGTATAAAGACATTGCTGCTGTAATGATAGAGTGGTTAGTTAGATAGTGGGCGATTTACGAAGTTCATGATTTCTGTTGCGAAGAACTTAAATCGACTATCGGAATGTATATTATAAGACATTTTGATTAGATTTTTTATAAAACAGAAACTTAGATTCTGATATATGCGTTATTATGTACAGCAATTTAGTGTATCCATCACTCATCACAGTAATAAGTCAAACGGGTTTTTGAATGATAGGGAGTGTGCTGCGCAGAGGCAGAGCGCAAGCTCAAGTTGGCACCAGTCGTGTGGCACGTACACAGTCTGCAGGAGTCCCTGGAGGAGGGGTTACTGGGGAGATGCGAGTAATCTGATAAAGAAAGGTTGAATGAAACATACTTTAATAGCAACAAATGACACAGGCCAATGTAGGATGGCAGTCTGGAGATGACTGGTTGGTCAAACTGGGTTTAGCCTGGAAACAGAAAGTGTTCTGGCCTGTGTCACTCCCTATTGGATGCATTTAACACAGTAATATAATGGTACTGGTACTAATTATATTAGTATAATTATTATTACTATAATTATATTAATCAATTATAATCAAGCAACCATGCATGGCAATGCAACAGAAATCAACAACAAGTACAAACATATTATTGGAGATAAGTATTCCAGGATGAACTCTGTATCTTAAAATAAACAATTCATTGTTTAGTTAAAATTTTGTTTAAATGATTTGTTACAGTTTTAAATTAGTTAAAATAAGTAAAAAATCAGCAAATATGACTTTGGTAAATTGGGTTAATGCTGAAATATAACACAATGCCACATTCTGCTATGTTACTACATTTCCCATCATGCATTTATCTTCATTTCCTGCTACGTACGTAAATAGCGCAAAAGCCCCGCGCTGAATGAAGACCGCATGAATGCCTGTTACTAAAAACAAATAAACACGATTTATTTCTCATTATAGGAGATTCCGACTTTATTCAGTCTGTGTATTATTGGTCAGAGATGTTAACGTTTATGTGTAAACGGAGCTGTTTTGTTTAGTGACCTTAATAATCCCTGACAGATGTAAACTACGCTGCCTCGTTACACTTTGTTGGCAGCACGGACTTCAGTGGCTAAAACAGTTAACGTTAAGAAATAACCTTAACCGAGCTTAAACAGCATTTATTAAAATAATAAATTGCAACACTGAAGGCATGAATAAACGAGAAGGTAAGTTCATCTTTTGAGACTCAACTGAGAATAACTACGTTTTAATGCAAGTTGTATTGTTGGTTATTGTCATCAGCATTGTATAACTCATCTATGTAAGTAACTAGCTAACAATAAAGATATTAAAACTAGCATGCAGTATCGTAGCTGATGTGAATGAACTGTAGTAAAATGATTCGTGTCTTGATGTTTAAATGTCTGCTATACTCTTATCATCATCATCATACTGAGGTTTGTAAAAACATTTTAGCAGTGAGGTGATCTTAGCAATGACAGCAGCAGCAGCACAATACCCTTCTAAACAGAGCTCACACTAGGGCTGCAGCTAGCCGTTATATTAAGTATTAATCAATCAGCACATCATTTTCTCAATTAATCTATAGATAATTTAGTCTATAAAATGAGAGAAAAATCCTCACTTTTTCCCAGAGTCAAGGTTATGTATTCATATAGCTTGATTTGTCTGACCTGCAGTCCAAAACCCAATGGTAGTCACTTTAATATCATGGTAAACTAAGAAAATAAGCAAATATACATATTTGCTAGAACCAGTGATTTTTTGTGGCATTTTTGTTTTTTTTACTGCCAATTAATCTATTCTCAAAATTGTTGCAGCATATTATTTTGGCAATTGGCTAATTGTTTCAGCTCTAATTCACACCTTAAAGATGTTCGTCAGTGGTTTTAGTATTGTATATCCATTAAGGACCTGCGAGAGACAGATTTAAAAGAAAACTGATGAAAATCAATCTAGTAGAAGAATTTTAGTACTATCTAAATCCATAAAATGGATCAAGTTTTAAAAAAAATCCCTACAGTGTCTTTTGTTTGTCCCCCATGCCATATAAACCACTATGTCTTTTAAGCTATGTCCACCGTTAGCACAAACTTTCCATTAAATAATCATCAGGGTAAATTACTAAACTGATCTTCATGTGCAAAGTTTTTGGTGTGCCTCGTTGATTTCACAAGTGTAGTGAAACTGTTAGCAACTAGAGGCATTTATTATTGAACAGATCACAGTATCACATGACATTTTTTCTGCCTCATCATATCAGGCGAAGGACGTCCCCGCAAAAATGCTGATGTAGTGCAGGATCGTGATGCGAGTGCCAACCCATCCTCACCTGTCATTGCTGCTTTCAGAGGTAACTGCATCCTCAGCATTTTGATTGCATTTTTCACGGACGCTGTATTTCATTAGTGTTAAGACGTCTGTGCTTGACCTAATCTTCTTTTCTTGTCTTGTAAGTTTTCCAGCAGGAACTTGACACCAAACATGACAAATATGAGCGACTTGTTAAGATCAGTCGAGATGTCACCATCGAAAGCAAGAGGACCATTTTTCTTTTACATAGAGTGACCAGGTATGGGCTATTGTAGAGAAACATGGTAATTGGTGCAGTTTAGTTTAGAAAGGAGAATAGCTTCCTTCACTTTATTCAGATTTAGTGTGAGAATGCTGCTCGGTTGTTATCGCATTTGCTTTAGTCTGAATAGTTTTGTTTTTCTGAGGTATCGTCAATTCAAGCCTGTGTTTCAGGAGACGGTTGTTTGTGTTGGACCGTCCAAAAGCATTGGAATAACACAATGCAACCTTTGTTTCAGAGAGGATTCAAAAGCAATGTGTACATGCATTTCTAACATTTATCTTGTGTGTTTTCCCTGGATTGGAAGTGTACCAGATGCAGAGGATATTCTGAATGAAGCAGAAGTGAAACTGGAGGCAGTCAGGCAGAAAATCTGTCTAATTGCTGAAGAGCTCAGAGGAGAGGACATCTATCAGTTTCACAGAGCTTTCACGCCAGGTCAGTTTCCAGATACCTTTTTGAGATGGCGAACACGCCCTTAAATAAACTGACAAACTGCAACCACACCCCATTTACTGAGCTGTATTTACAGTGATGTTGAAGATATTATAGCTTGCATATAAACCTATCAAAGAGTTTTCAAGAAATAGTGTTAACGTCACGTTAGTGAAAAACGTAATTAAACAGGAGCTTTCACGTTTGCTGTGCTGCTATCATCTCAATCTTCCTATTCAGACTTTTGATTTATTGTGAAGTCACTGTTGTGTGAGAGCATGACCTTGATGCAGGCCTGGATATGATAGGCACACCCTCTGATAAAAGTTGTTTTCCCACTTGCATCAATATCAGTTTTTGTTAGCGTAGCCAAAATGTCTGCAGAGTTTGGAGAAAAACATTACTGGGAGCGAGGGTGAGCTGTTATCTAGCAGCTGGGGAAGTCATTTTTAGATTGTGGTCACTCAGGAATCACTGCATCCTCTGCGACGTGACCAGTGGCAGTTTCCACCAATTAGATGCTTCATTTTTTCCCCATTTTTATCGTCTTTATTAGATTGAGACTGGGCTCGCTGCACGGGCTCTCCAGATAAGCTTGGCTGGAAGAGAAGTCTCCAGGCATGTGTAATGGGTCTGCTTTTTTGTTGTTGTACAAGAACCCTTCAAGATATTGCTGGCTAAATCTGAACGTAATTGTCACTGATAACAAGACAGAGTGGCTCTTTGATAAGCTCTTTAGCTCGACCCAGCGAGCAGCTACGTGAGAGTGCAAACACAAGTTGCAGAGTTCACCTGCAACTGAGTGAGCCGCTCTGTGGTCAAATACTGTCCGTGGCCGTTTATACATATTTGTTGACTGATCCACACGTCGCGTCAACTTTTCCATTGACATTGTTTAGACATCATCTACAGTATATAAAAAAATGGCCCGAGGTAACTGCGGCTTCAGAGTAAATAACACGAACAGCTCCTGGCAGTAATCTCAGGAACTGAACTCCGCCTGCCTGCCTCAAAGCCCGTGTAACTTTTTCATGTTGTATCCTGTCCGCCTCGTATCCTCTCTCTGAGCAAGTGTCACAGCTGTGGGGCCGCAAGCAATGTTTAGATGTTGGTGTTTGTAGTGTTTTTTTTGTTGATTAAGGTTATGCAAAATTGGCCAAATAAAAGCTGGAGGCTGGGCCGAAAATATATGACTGCTCTCTAATAACACCCCTGACAATGTAGGGATTCATTTTCTCTGTAACATTAAATATTCACGACTAAATAAGCAAAAATCAAAGTTAAAGTTATCAAACAAAACATCCTTCTGGTGTTATCTTCAACTGTCATCAGACATCCTGATTGGTGCACAGAAGTACATGCAGTCACTAACGGGTGTAATCGTTTTATTCCTCCGGCAGCATTAAAAGCAGCATTACGTGTAGCGCAGCGAAAACTAAAAAATAAACACAAAGAATGATGCTTTGTGTTTATTTATTTATTTACTTTATAAGCAGATAACATAATTTCATTTGAACAGTGTAAATATTAAGTGCTGCTCAGTTAGCATGTGAAACATCTCAGAATGTATCAGAATGACCAAGTATACATTTTCCAACTTTAAGCGTCCGTACTAACGACCCGAACATCACACCTCGCTCTGCTTACCGAGGGTGCAGTGCTGTCGGCGTGATGAACACACTTCTCTCTCTTTCTCTCTGAGCTAAAAATAGCGCAGGGATGCTGCGGACGTAAAGCCGAGTCAGTTCACAAAGAGTTGAAGAGAATGTAACCGCACGTCTACGCAATGTCTTTTAATTACAAATACAGAAATCACTCGTTAGATATAACCATCGGCTTCTGTGTAAGCTGATTGAGAAAATGTTGTTTCCTTTAATAATTCATAATGAGCAAACCACCGAAGTCAAGTCAAGGTTAAAGATAAATAATATGTATGATCTCCAGACAAGAGAGGCCTGTGGTTAACAGGGCATCAGTTAAAGTGCTGTGAATGTGTCCATGTTTCCTGCTTGTGCTTGTGATTTTGACGTAGCAGTGGACGCCATGGACGCACGTTCAGTACCAACTGTTGTGAATGCCGTGCAGCTGCTCGGCCCTGCTGGCTCTGCTCATCTAAATGCTGCTGCGATTTGGACAATAAATCTAATAGGAGCAGTGGAAGTTACCCACAGTGAAGTGGTGTGAACGGCGCTCTCCCCCTCGGCTCTCTGCAGCACACTGTGGTCGGCTACGGGGAGATAGGAGTCCCTTTGAAGTTCACTTGCCTCTCCAAAAGTAAACTTCAGACACAAAGTCTTCCGTCCTGTGATTATTTGATTGTTGTTTACACAGGGCCCCACAACAAATGAGGGGTCATCTCAGCCCGCAACCAAAAATGGCCACTGTTGTTCAATCAAAACACAGTGACAGGAAACAGGTTTTATTTGAATCACTATCTACATCTGTGATCTATACTGTGCAGATACCATGTAGTGTTTATACACGCTCGACGTGCTATGCTCATGTGATCCATAGTGGACATTCTTTTTAGTAAATCACAAATATAAATAAATGGAGAAAACAACCCCGCCGTACCCTAATCCCATTTCAGTTCAGCAGCTGCAGCAGTGACACATTCAGATGTACCCACCATGTCTTGTGGTCATGTCATGCATTAGGGATCCAGGAGTTCGTGGAGGCCGTCTCTTTCCTGCACTACATCCGTCATCGCAGCCTTATCAGCCTGGAGGAGATCAACGCCAGACTGGTGTTCATGAGAACAGAGAAAGTAGATCCTAAGGTACATTTTAAAGAAGACTTTGTAGTTCTCATTTTTCAAAAGAGAAATGTAACAAGATTTGAAGGAGTAGTTCAACATCTTGCTGTGAGATCGATCAATACCACTCTTATGTCTGTACGCTAAATATGAAGCTACAGCCAGCCGGCAATTAGCCTAGCTTAGCATAAAGCCAGACTTTGTCCAAAGGTAAAATCCGTAGCTTCGTATTTATTGTACACACCATATTGTATGTTCATTTTACTCTATTTTACATTTTCTACTAAAACAGTGGTAGGCACACAAACGCAACATTGTGTGTTACTATGTCCTGCATTTATAGGCATTATGTGTCATTATGTGATTTTATCCACTCTGCCTGTTATTTTTAAAGATGATGGGTGCCTGTTGATGCAGACAAAATTGCTTGAACCTCGTTATTTTGTAGTAAAAGCATCATCACGTTTGAGAGAAATTGGACTTCTACTAGAGCCGCAGCTACACAACGCAATAATCCCATCTTGTAAATATTGTTGTCCTCATCAATATTCTGTGTGAATCCTGCTGGGATGAGAACTTCTGTGCACACTATGTCCAAACGCACTGGAATAACTATTCCAAAAAGCGTTCATCGTGTGTTTTTTTGTTGACATTCACGTGTGTTTTTTATGTTCTATGTCATCTTGTTTTCATGTCAGGGCTCAGCTGAAGCCCTGCAGCCGGGAGCTCAGGTCCTGACCTTCCACGTGACGCCCTCGGACTACCTGCTCGGGGTGGCGGACCTGACCGGAGAGCTAATGCGCATGTGCATCAGCAGCGTGGGCAACGGTGACATCGACACGCCCTTCCAGCTGAGCCAGTTCCTGCGGCAGATCCACGACGGCTTCTCCTACATCGGGAACACGGGCCCCTACGAGGTGTCCAAGAAGCTGCACACGCTGCGACAGAGCCTGGGCAAAGTGGAGGACGCCTGCTACACCCTGCGCGTCCGCGGCTCAGAAATCCCCAAACACATGTTGGCCGACGTGTTCTCCAGTAGGACCACACTTATCGACCCTGAGGAAGGAGTGGTTTAAGTGCTGTACAGCTTCAGCACCAGTTTATGTTGTCTATGGTGTCATTGTCTGCTTTAGTTTGGCTCCTGTTGGATGATCATATGTATTTTTAATGGGATTTTTGTTTATGTTTCGTGACATACTTGTTAATTTTGTTGTAATTGTTACAATAAAAACTGCTTCACAGTAGACACTGTTATTTTGTTTCTTTGATAAAAATCTGATGACTTCACTTGTTTTGCATGAATAAAGGTTCTGTACCAAATATGCAGTGTCCTCCCAGTCTTTACGCTTCTTCGTGTGTGTGTGTTTATTTTTCTCTCTCTGCCCTCCCCTCTCTGTTTTATCACACACAGATAATCTAAGGTAGAACCATTGGCTGCCTGCACTCACAGCATACTGTGTGGAGGAGGAACAACATGTGACCTTTGTATATTGTACATGCCTATTCTCTGGCTGTCCCAATGGCACACACACACACACAGCCCCGTTCTTCCTCATTCTACCATCTAAACAATCCTCACCACACTGCAGTGACATAAATTCAGCTGAGAAATATCTATTTCTCTCAACACCTGATTATTATTAATCCACATGGATGTTTGAGGCAGTAAACTATAATCAGTAACAGTTGGTGTTTGCGTGAAGCAGTGTTTTATGTCAGATTTAAGGTGAACGTGTTACTTGAGTGAGTCTGATTATTCAAGTCAGAACAGGACTGCCTCTAGGTTTTCCAGTTTCTATCCTGGGAAGCAGCTGTTGTGCTTCAGTTGATCATTTGGGAAAATGTCATTTGTCACTTTACTATGAAATGTAAAGTCTCTGTTTAAATCTGCAATATGTATAAAAATGTAACACCTTTGGAATTTTATGGCTAATAGTTTTGAATTTATCCACAAACAAGAGCATCTACTATTTCATCCCTCTTTGTGTTCTGTCTATAGACTGAGAAAAAGGGTTTGAGTATAATATAAGTCTGCCACCTGGTGATCAATAACAGTACTACACAACCTGAATCTTCTGAGTGAAAGCCGAAGAACATTTTATAAAAATAAGATCTAATTTAATGAAACTAAATTCTGCAAATTATTATGATTATACACTGCTGTTGCTTTGTTTGGTGTTTGGTGTTTGGTGTGTAAGTCAATTAAACAATCCAATCAACGTGCATGTGAATTACATGTTATATACTGTGTATATCTAATATTATATTGAAATATAATTTAAAAGGGTGGAATCAAAATTTCTGGTTAGGGCCTCAGAAAGGCTCTGCGCTCATGCTATTTACCCTGTTTTTATGTTAAATTCCACCAAGTACAAATGTAAAACATCACTTTCTGTGTAGCAGAAGAGAGCCAGCAGTGTAGACTTTATATACAGTATGATAATATAATGTTTTAAACAGCAAATGAGAAGTTCTATTGAGTTGTAACAATTAGTAGTATAAATATATATATAATGCACATACAAGCAGGGATTATATAAAGGAGATAGTTATCCCAGACAGCTTCAACACATTTTAGTAATGAAGTCATGAAAATAATGTGTGGAACCAAACCCAATACCTCAACCTGTGTGATGCCTGACATCTGCTGGTGAAAGCCGTCATGCGCTCTACAAAGCACAGCCATGGACGTGTTCAACAACAGATGAGGAATACAATCATGGTGACACCTACTCTCTCTGTCCACATCCCAATATTGTAAAAGCACTGAGTTGATACAAGCATGAACAGTGATTTTCCACTATGCCATACTAAATTGTCTGCAGTGGAAATGCTCAGTTACTGCAATACAATGCAGCAATTAGCATGTCTTTTTTATGAATTCCTTTTTGTTAAAATAACTTTAATTCTGTAGTAATGTATAAAATTGTTGATGTGTCAACAAAGACTAGACCCCTCCTTAAAAATCACCTTTATTATCTTCCCACGTGCACCAGATAGAAAATAACACATAACTGAGTAAAGATAATATCATAGATAGAAAAGATAAGATATATAAAAATAAGTAGTAAAATATGTGTTGCTTGGTGTGTGAGTTGTATTTTCTTTACATGAAGATAAAGCAGAGAGATGCCACGAGTTCTCATTATTATTTGCATGAGGAAACACTCTGCAGTCACCAGTTGTCCAGAGACACGCAGTTAGCCGACATTAAGCACCTCTAATCTTTAATACTGGAAAGGTGATCTCACTCTACAGCTCTCTCACGGTGTGGCCTGTAACTAAATAAAGGCTGAACTGAGCTCGCCATCACTGAGTCTTGTCCATCAGCCAGGAAGCTAAATGAAAGGACCATTTGGATGTGTGGGAAGGAGGGTGAAAAGACGGTATGTGGGGTCTCATCACATTCATTCCCTCACTGCATAAACAAAGAAACGGTTTTGTTTTTAAACCAAGATGTGATCGGGGTGGTTAAAAATATGCTAAGAAAACATGCATTTCTGCGCACTAACAATGATTTAACCTACATATTTAATGGACAAACTGCACTTGGATAGTCTGCTAACATACAGACAGACATGCATGTTTCCAAATATACAATAAAGATTTATTTAATTGGACACTTATTCAGGCTGTTTTTGCATAACATAAAACACAATTAATGTCATAGTTCACAACAGTTACAGGTCATTTTAGCCAGTGTAACTGATAATTGATCATTTAATTAATTTAAGTTGATAATTTACAAGTGAAAGCCCTAGTACCTTTAAAGTAAAAAATAAATGCTACACAAAACACGTTCATGATAATAAGAATAATGGTCACTACTACATTCTGAAGAGTTTTTGTGACTTTAACAGAGTTGAAGGTAAGCCGGGATGTATTTTTCATAATATTCCTCTTTTCTTCCACAAGCTGCATCAAGCGTACAGTGTTCGTGCAAACCAACAGCGACAGTTTAAGCCGGCGATGTGTCCGCTGCAGCGTTCATAGGCTGTCTGCTGTGGTCGTGAGGCGGGCTGAAAGACTCTGGAGTCAAATTCCTCGACACGTAGGAGCTCCGTGCGTCGCAGCGAGTTCACTGATCGACTGATCGACGAGACAAAGATTTACCTCGGCTATCACTTCTGCCATTACAGCACGTCATGTATGTGGGGATTCGTTCCCCACAAGAAAAATGACATGAAGACCATACTTTCTCTCCAGACCGTCTGTTCGTGCGCATCTGGACCCACTTCGCCGCAGAGAAGACACGTAAGAATCTGGAGTACAATCATCAATACTCGTGTCAGCAAATGTTTATTATGGACAAAAGAGCGCGTGTAGAATAAAAAAAGCCGGTTTCACACGTTATTCCAAAGCGGGTGGGAAACAGTCTGGGTTCACTTTTCCACAACGGAAATGAGATCAGTCCCGCTGCCTGGCTCCACTTCTTCTAAAACATGGTCGATGTAACTCCATATACCGGGATCTGACTTGATTTGACTTCTGGACTCAAGCAGCTTGTTATTAATGGAAAGATGTTTGCTGGACTGATGGGGCTGGAGTGTAACTCTCTGCTTCAGCGCTGCGGAGTCATGGAAGGTAAAGATAAGTCTTCTTTTAAACGTTCAACTGCTGTTTCTCACGTGAAACCAGAGGATAATAGTGATCGCGAATTCTCACCAGGAGCTTCGCATTACTTTAAAATAACATGCACATATAATATTTAGAAAAGATAATGGTGGTGAGAAGAAAGTGAAGGAAAAGTGTGCAGTGGACATAGAGTGGGTGTTAATATTTATTCACTACCGTAAACAGGGCTGGTCCAGCTCGTCCAAAACAAGACCTGCAGGTCAACAAGCTGCTCTGCACTGTGATGCTTAGTGTCACTGAACAATCAGTCTGACTGAAGGAAGAGGAGGACCTGTGTGACGTTCACTCACAGCTCGGTCTGATGGTGAACTGTCTTTGCATCATTCAGGTCATAGAGGTCAAAGGCCCTCTATCATGACACATAGGTGATGAGTTGCATGTGACTAAATACTTGTTTTCTCTGAATGTGCAGACAATGTGGAGACATGTTGTATATTATCTATCTTTCGTAAATTCCTTGCATATGTTGTGTCTGCAACATACTTCTGTTTCTAATAGGATGCTCATATTTTCTTGTTTTCATTCAAACCTTGCTAACCTTGGTTACTACCTTAGCATGAGTGATTCTTTACAATTTCAGATTCAAATTTTCAAAGTAAGGAGGTATGACACTTTTCTCCCCATTTTAGTACAACTATTATCATAAAGTAACCATGGTTTTATACCATGCTAGAAAAGTACAGCTAACCCTCTCCCACTGTAAACATGTGGCAGCTGGAAAGATTACTGTAATTTATTATTTAGAGTAAAAGCATATATTGAATATGTCACGTGACCATCACTATAAGGGTATAATGTAGATCGGCATTAAAAATGTCACTTAGTTGAACAATGTTAGCACATAACAGTACTACACAAAATGTAATAGTATTTTAGGTTTGTGTGGTGTATATTTATTCATAATGGCATGCAGTCTCTCACTGCTGTATCTTCTCTCCATTAAGTGAAACCATATTTAGCCGGTTTATGATCCTCACGTTCAGGAAGTGTGGAGCTGTTTTCTTATAAAAGTCTCACCGGAGCAGAGATTGATTGTCATACATTATGTTTCCTGTCAACCACTGTAGGCTTTTTTCCAGATAGATAGATAGATAGATTAACTTCTATGTCACCATTTGTCATATTTATGGTCAAAAGTGACTTTCTGACTGTCACTTCCCTATTTCTGTTGCTGTGGTCAGTCACAAGTAGTGACGAATTGCACATCTGCCGAGCAGTGCTGCTTCTCAGGAGGCTGCTGACATGCAGATCTGTTGTGTGTGTGTGTGTGTGTGTGTGTGTGTCTGAGGTTGCTGAGCTTGTTCCTCAAACGTTTGTGTTTTCAAGAGATCCTCTACATTCCTCTGCACTTTGGCCAAAGCACTTTCAGCAACCAATGCGATGCAGTGTTCAACCTAAGGGCTCCGTGGAGGGCCTCTTTAATCTCCAGTGGTAAATAATCTTGCCTCTTCTCGCTGAGATGCTTCATTTTCTCAGACTTTTTGAAGAGTTTCTTTAACATTAGCAACACGTAGCAGTGGGATCATTTGGTCCTCGTTATTGAACCACTTTAGGTCCCACTTTGCTTATTTGCTGCCTCTGCCGGAATTCCTGACAAACTATTTTAGCACAAAGCCTAAGAGGAAGCAGCAAATGACATACCTCGGAAGGGCTTAAAGCGGTATGTAGATGCCCCCCAACACACCCAGACACACACAAAGGGCTCTGAGGCATTTCCTTCCCCTTTACTGAGAAGAGCCGTCTTTGTGTAATCGAAGTATGGGAGGATACAGTTTCTACACTTTCTATCAACAAGTCCTTCTCCTTTCAGTGCCTCAGCTCTTTGACTCTCTGGAGTGGACTCTCTTTTATATATTGACCACACCATATGGTGGATGGTGTGCGGTTTTATTTGGTGCCTACGGTGAGTGTTGGGTTTCTTAAATTGGTTATGGAACATTGGCCACGTCTGTAAAGCAACACTAAAGGAGCTGTATGTAACCTGAGCGTTAGTGTGGTGGTCCCAGTGGACAGAAGGCTCTTATTGAACACAGTCCCCTGCGCTACACACACACACACACACACACACACACACACACGCACACACACACACACACACACACACATGTACACATGCTTGGATACAATGGTAACACCACTATGTCACTCTCGAAACCCTGCCTTCCCATCAGTCTATCATCCCAGCTCTCCCTTAAGTGGAGTCTTTTTGTGTCTCGTCCTCTCCAGTCACATGGGATGGTTCAGGAGTGACAGCACTAGAGGCCATGGGGGGTTGAACTGGGAGCTGTGGTGGCTTTGTAGTCGTCATGGTTTGTTTGATGCCCTGCATTTCTGTCTTGACATACAGCTACAGACACAGAATTTGTATAAATGTAAAAAATAAATCACAGATTTGAACATATAATAAAATTGATAGTAATAAGATGTCTTCACTTAGTACAGATAGGTTTGATTGTTACAAATGACAAACGGCTTGTGTTATTAAGTTTGTGTAAAAAGTTTAACAGGGTTTTACAATGACCAAAGTATGAAGGCTCCCACTGTTTTCAGTACAAACGTCTGTGTGTGAGTGTGTCTCTGTGTCTCCAGTGTGTGTGTGTGTGTGTAAGAGAGAGAGAGAGAGAGAGAGAGTGGGAAGGGAAAATTGAGAGCCAGAAGTGAAAGAGAGAGCCACACAGCTGTACACAAAGGGGCTGTTGATTCCCAACATTTAAGACTGTCTCCCTTTCTGAACTCTACACATTATAAGTATTAATCACGTGAAGCTGCAGCAGGTGTCACGCTCTAAACACAAAACCACTTATCATTCTGCTCCACTTTCAGACCAAATACTGTTTACACTGATGTTTTATCACTTCTCATTGCTTGGGTTGGCCACGTCTAATGCAGAGGTTCTCAAACTATTTTTGTCCCCCACCCCCTTAGAAACCCATTAAATCTTGTTCATCCAGTAACAATACTAGGGAAATTAGTAACATTATGAGGAACATGATCTGAATGTTTTTACGCCTTTACATGAGTTTCTGCTGTGCAACTGACAGAAGATAGGTTTCATAAAATATTGATTTTAAATTTGATTGGCTTGAATAGTTTTCCTTTCCTCCTTGTCACAAAGCTGTCCATCTTGTATTTAAAGCTGCCCTAATCAATACTATATAATATAAAAGTTCTTGGAGTTAAGACTGAATAGGGGTGAATATTGGACTTAGATTCATCAGGTGGACACAAACACAACTTCAAAAGGAATGCTAATGTTGCTTCACATCTGATGCCTGTCTAGGCGGTTTTGTAACATGTTAGCCTTATCATTGTTGTGTTTAAAGCTCGATCCAGTGCCCCAAGAGGCATTTCCGTCTTTTTTTTCCCAGTCAAAAATATGTCCAACCTGTAATATGTCCACTCCACAAAATTAGAGCATATCATTTTTCTCTCTAAATGAATCTGAACAGCCTTGCTAGCATGGGAGCTGTTTTGTTAGTTTTTTGTTCCAACATGAATCAGATTCATTCAGCTTTCACTCCACCCCTGCAAAGGGTCATCCACAGCATGACCCACTCCACAGTTTGAGAGCCTCTGGTTTAGGGCAACATGCCTGTGTTTTCAAAAATAAATTCAAAATGTAACTTAAGTAAGTATTGTTCATGTAGCATGCTCTTCCACTGAGAGGCGTGTCTTAACTATAAATGACTGTGTGGCTTTGGTATTTCCTAACAGCTGGAGCAGAACTCTGGGAAATGTCACACAGCTGGCCAAGTTGTTTTTCATTCCGTTTGCTATGCTAGCTAGCTTGGGCCTGGAGAAAATCATTTTGGTTTGGTTATATCACATTCAGAGTGTTAATAATATCCTGTTTAACATTCCTGTCACATTTTCCTGATGTACTCCATGGCTGCTCAGTTAATCCTACCATTTCGATGAGCTCACTCTTTATCTCCCTCATTACCGTGTTGCCCTGCTTAATGGTTAATCTCTGCATCGACAGGTGGCAGAGCATCAGGGACAGCTGGCAGCTCCGGTCGTAAGAGGCTCCACCGAAGACCAGGGTACATGAGAGGAGAGCAGTCCAGACTACAGAGCACTGCTCATCGACAAGAGGACGAGGAGGAGGAAGAGGAGGAGGAAGGGAGGACCACTTGCATTAGGAATGGAATTTCTGGACGTCACACTGACATCACTGTGGCAACCGGCGCTCAGAGGATGAGTCCAACTGCTGTCAAAGTGTCCTTAATGAATCAGCAACAGCCTGATAAACTTACATGTGGCTCCTGGAAGAGTAAGAGTTTTCTCTGCTCTGTCACCCGTCCTCTTCCCCCTGTGGACTGCACTCCCAATTATGGTACATCCAGCCACCAGGGTCCGTCCTCTTTGCCACAGAATGAACTCATCTTAAGGCCAAGGCCGGCCCTACAGTCCTCAACACCGGATTCCTTTAACTCCAGCTTCAGTTTCATCCAACAGTCTCTCAGCTCCAGCCAGAGGACGGACACAACCACTGCCACAGCATCCTGGGAACAGCAACCACTAAATCAGTCAACTAAAGCACATTGTTCGCCTCAAACAAAACCAGCAACCTTATCCACTGAGCACAATGTCTCAAAGCAGTCAACTCCTGTCCAATCACTGTCCTCCTCCACCTCTGGCAGCCAGGCAGAGAGAGAGGAGCTGTCATTTGATGGGAGATTTTGGCGGGAATGTCTGTGGGGTGGCAGGGAGGTCACGTCTGACATGCCTGACTGTGACTCCAGATCTCTGGACATAGAGATCACCTCCTCACTGTCTGTGGACTCAGACACTGCCTCCGCCTCTTCTGTCACCTCCGGCTATGAGAGCGCCACACCTGCCTCAGATCAAGGGTGGGACAACCTGGTGAAGAAGTATGAGGGTGTGCTGCAAGACTGCCTCCAAAACAACCGCACTCACACTAAGGTGGGCATTGTTGGCTCCTGATGTGAGGATGAGATGCAAGGCTGTACTCATAATCGCCTTTACTGACTTTAAGTCAAGTTCCAAGAACAGGTTCAAAGTACATCAAGATGTTCTTTTGAAAAAAAAAATAGTTAGACATTGTGGGAAATAAGCTCATTTGCTTTCTTGCTGTTACGTCCCCCTTTGAGTCTAGGGATATGAGGGGAAGGTAACAAGGTAGTCAAAGATATAGAGGCAGTGGTTGTGGTAAAGAATAGATCAATTTATTGCTAGGACTGGTCATACACAGGTCGTTACACGTGTGTGTGGGGGGGGAACTATAGTTGTGCCAAAAGAAATGGGTAAAATGAACAAAACAAAACAGTACCTGACTAGGACCCTTTTCTTTAAAGAAAATCAACAACACAAATACCTAGTCTTCTAACTAAAAACTGTTGGCAAAAACTTTAAACAAGTGGCAACAACTCCTTATCTAGTGTGTTAACAAAGGTGCACTATGTATGGGTACCCACTTACCTAGTCCTCCAGCCTCCACCCACCACAGACCTGTAGTCTGAACACACCAGCTTAACTGTTAAGAGTACAAAATATACACGAACAGCACTATCAAAACCAAGTGTCGAGCAGAGTCTGAGAGAGAGAGAGAGAGAGAGAGTGACAGTCTCCAGCGCTTCCCTTTTGTGTCCTAGGGAGTGAGGCCGCAGGTGGATCATCAGCAGGCGATAGGCCGGTTGAACCGCTGAGAGAAGAGAGGAGTGATACCACCCTCATTTCTGTATAGTAAATATAAAGCCACAGCCAGCAGTCAATTAGCTTAGCCTAGCACAACTAGCCTCGCTCTGTTCTGGTGTTCTGATCTGCATACCAGCTAACTAATAACCTTTAAGCTCATTAATTACATATCTTGTTTGTTTAATCTGTACAAAAACTGATAATAGTACTATGAATGTAATAGAACAACTGTAAATAGTTGTTATGTGCCGGACTATCCCAGTCTTTGGGCTAAACTAAGCTAAGCTAACCAGCAGCTGGCTCTAGCTTCATATTTAGTGTTCAAACATGAGAGTGGTATAGATCTTTTCATCTGACTCTCTGCAAGAAAGCAAACAGCGTATTTCCCAAAATGTCAAACTATATCTTTAAGAACAAGAAGAAATAATGAACTTGAACAAAAAAATCTATGCACATGTATAGCTCTATCTGCAGCTCTTCACTGTACTGTATGCTTCAATTTGAAACTGCTTACTTACTAAAAGTTAAACAGTTTTTACTGGAGGTAAAACTACACAGTATTTCACAAGAAAAAGCAAATATTGGAGAAATGTCCCAAAAAATATGCAGTAATTCTCAAAGTTGGGAACCAATTCCTTAAAGTAGGGAGTTTACGTGCTAAACTGAACAGGGGAAATTCTGTAAATTGTCAGTGACAGGCAAATGCTGAGAAAGTAAAGAAAAACACAACTTTAAAACATTCACTTAGGTCTGTTAGTCTTCCCTGATACAGTCTCATACTTAGTAGCAAAACTTAATAAAATTATGAGGTTTTAAACTTCATAGTAAAGAAGTTTAAAACTTCTTTACTTTACTATGTGTCACTTTGAAATGACGGTCATTGCACCCACAGTTTTTTTTTGGGCAATGCTGTTTGAAGAGCATCGGCCTCTGGACTGTTGGGTAATCTGTTCTGTCTTCTGTCTGTTGTGTCTCCCTCTCAGATCGAGTCCATGATGTTGAAGCTGCAGAGACTCCAGCAGAAAGCCATTTTGGATGACGACTATGACGCAGGTGAACTAAGACTTTGAGTTTAGCCTTTGCTTTAATCAGTAGGTCATTACAATTGGGTTGATGAGGCACTGTAGCTGTGGATGGATTGTAGAGAGCGCTTATATTGAACTAACTTTCTCACATGTTTTTTGCCTTTATTTAGCTAGTTTTACAATTTAATTATTTCATCAAATGATTTCCCTCCTCCTCAAGAACGTTGTTTTGTTTTTAAATGTAGTATAATGAAAAGAAGACAGTCAACAGTGGGAGTGAGTGGACAGGAAGTTGCAGAAGCTTAACATACAGAAACTCTGAGATTCTCTGTTTATATCCAGGTTTTGCTGACATGTTCAGTCAGGATCCAGACATTTATCATTTTGACGTTTGTGTTTACTTTAAAATGAGGGGAGATATGGGAAGCCACCCAGTTGCCTTTATTGGATTTATAGCTAAGTGAATTAGTTGTGAATCATACTGAAATGCTTGATAAAGCACGTGAGGGCAGAAGGCAGCACATTGATTAGAGCTGAAGAAACTGTTCTTGTTTACTGACATACATTTCACATCGAACTTACTAGAGAGTTTAGTGACTTTTACTGAAAATCCCCACTTATTAATAAAAAATATTAAACAGTGTGGCCTATACACATATAGTCTGTTATTGATAGGTTGGTACCAATAATACCTTTGTTGTCTTGCTATGAGGATTAGTTTGACAGTTGAGTTGACACTGTCTTTAGCAGTAGTGGTTTTCTGTATTATAAGCTGAAGGGTTGAGCAGAGTCTGTCTGGTCTGATGTGTACATATTAGTGCTCACCACATCAGACCAGTTAGCCAAGTAAAACAAAAAACTGGACAGTTTGAAACTACTGAGAGAAGCACAGAGAGTAGGTAAAGCTGAATCAAATCCCACATTTATTTACAAGAAAAACCTGTGGCTTCTGGGGCTTTGTGAACCCTATTTCGTGTTTCATCACAGACATTTAGCTTTTGATGTTTTAACTTTGAATACTGCATGGGAAAGAACCTGAGTCCTTAAACCGAACAAATTTAATCTGGTCTTTATTTAGAATGGTCTCCAAAAG
The DNA here is from genome assembly GCA_036023655.1 of Nannoperca australis. NCBI lineage: Eukaryota > Metazoa > Chordata > Actinopteri > Centrarchiformes > Percichthyidae > Nannoperca > Nannoperca australis. The sequence goes on along the minus strand of JAVQJD010095357.1, from coordinate 6,235 downwards.
AAACAGAATCTTTTTTTCTAGCTGGCCTGAAGAAAGTTCATAAGAGGACAGTATTCTGACCCAGTTCTTGGACCTTGTGACAGAAATAAATACAAACATCTGCTGTCGTTGTGTCTGTAGACCTTGAACTGTTTAAGCGGAGTGATTATTTTGGTCAGTATGTCTTGTCAGGATTTCTGTTTGCCTTTTGATACCACAAACCTCTCTCTGACATTTTGAACTTGAAGTTCTCTACACCCCTGCTAACGGCTGTTTGTGTTTTTCTGTCGGCAGGATGCCTGAAAAGCTTAAGAACAGCTTTCCAAGAAATGTTGTAAACACAAACTAAGACAGTTGATTAGATTTTCCTGCTGATGAAGATATGGCTGTTTTACCCATAGATGGTTGTCATTTTTAAACTCAACCATGAACCCAACAGATGAGGTTGATTCCAGGTCTGTCATGTGTTTACAGCATCAGGAAACTAGGTTTCCTAAGATTTACATTATGGGATTTTTGACTTCTTGGAAACAGTAAGCTGAGAATTGTTCAGTATTGACTGAAGTTTGCTCTCTTTAGAAGTGCCTTTTAATTAAGGGATGATTTAGTGATTGAATAAAAAGGGATGTGTATGCAGTCATGATATTTCAGTGAATATAGGCTACATTATGATCTAGAGAGTAATTCGCTTTCTCACTTGAACCTAGTTACTTTTTAGCATTTAATGCTGCATGTTATTCAGTATGTGTGTGTGTGTGTGTGTGTTTTCAGCTGAGCGTTTCGGGAAAAAGCTGGAGGAGCTGTGCAGGGAGCGAGGGGCTCTGAAGCTGGGTTTACCCTCCAGGCAGCCCAGCGTAGCTCTGTTCCTTGAGCAGCTCAGACAGGTGGTGCACAGCGCCCTCCAGAGGGCAGACTGCAGTCTGTGCAGGTCAGTCACACAGCCATGATTTCCATGATGCATTTCTAGTGTAAACAGAGTTTACAGTCTCCTGGGGTCACACCCAGCAGAAATGAACATCATGTCCTGTAGAGACAGTCATGCTAATTTATAAGCCCCAAACTTTATTTTCCTGATATTATTTGAAATATTGATATTGCAGCATTCATAACCTACTGTTTGATATTGAAGTATATAATGTTTCTCCTTATTGACATATGGTGAAGTACATGTTTTATAATGTTCATATGTTTAAATTAATTAAAATATATATTTTCCTAATTCCAGACTTGAATTAGTACTGGTTGTGTGTCAGTTACTTAGACAACAGAATTGTTTATTGCAAAAATTGTTTATTGTTTTATTACGACAATCGGATACTATTACATGGTGATTAACACGGTTGCCCCACAGCCCTACTGGGTTTGCAGTGTTGAAGTCAACAGGTTGTTCTGCTCTTGGTTAAATCAGCATTTTCACAGCTTTATGTGGTGAAACTGAGTTCATAAGCGTTCTTCTTGTAATCATGATCATGCTCCATCTTCCACTATAATGTTGTAGGTCAGAGGGAGGGATGTCAAAAATAGCTCTTGTAACAGGAAGGAAATCAGGTGGGGCCTCTCCAGAGAGTATCCTGAACACATGTAAACTAAAACTTATGCAGCAACGTGATTATGTGTGTTTTCCATACATTCCCATGTCTCAGAGTCTCTGTTTTTAAAAGGAAAAAACATTAAGTGTCACTTCTGCTCACCACAGTGTTTCCTTCTGTGTCAGTGTGAAAATAAATAACAAAGTGCACATATCAACTCATTTAACCTGCCCCTGATAGAAACCAGAAGGAAAAATGATATGTCTTGATTAATGACATTAAAACACTACTGCTGAGACTTTTGTAGTGAGTGTGTGTGTGTTTTGTTGTGACTGGTTCTCAGGGAGGGTGCGGAGCCGGATGCAGGGGAGCAGTCCGACTCATTGCAGGGTCCACTGCATCGAAGAGTTTGTCTGATCCAAGAGAAACGGCTGGTAGAGGTAAATTCAGCTCACATGATCATGGTCATTTGTGTGTGTGTGTTACTGTTCCTCACTCTTGAAAAATGAATGAAATGTCTAAAATGTAAGTTGTCATCAATATTTAATTTAGCTTAATTAGTGACGTAATTAATCTTACAATATGGAACTCATATTACTATATAATAATACAGAAAAATTGTAGTTTTTATAGAAAGGCTTAGAGTTGTGCTCATATTTGCAGCTCTCTTTTTATGAGTGAATTACAGAAAGTTTGGTTCTGTTTCAGGTTATGTAATGTATGTAATAGTGGTAATTGCACTGTTTTGGATGATTAAAGTACTGCTTATGTTGTGTCCAACACACACACAGAGAACAATAACAATAACTTAAATTGATCAGTAACACCCAAAGATTAATGCAAGGATCATAAATCAAACTCATGAAACCTGTGCAGGAAGAGATCGCAGAGCTGCAGCAGAGACTGACGGAGCTGAAGGACCGCAGTCGGTGCCTGGACCAGCAGATCCAGCAGGAGGAGCAGCAGGTGGAGGCTGAGGAGCTGGAGAGCTCCGTGTTGAGGAGCTGCACCGTGGCCCAGCTCCGGGACATGAGCCGCACCCTGCAGGACCTCGTCACCTCTGAAAACCGCACGCAGATCTCCGTCTCCCCTCCGCCTTTCATGCTCAGGTCAGCTTCACATAGATGCTGGATGTTTTGCCCGCTTCTTACACCAAAACATTTTGTTTACATGAATGTTATAGACGTGCACATTTAGTACACATTTTCTGTGTGAGTTGTCTATTCAAACATATTTCATATAAATGCTTTATTCCCATTAGAATGATTGCATGAGACATTTTCAGATTTAAATGAGTCAGTTTTTTTTTGTTATTAAGGAAAGATTAGGCAAAAAAAAAAAGCTGTAGGTGATTAGTGAATCAAACCTGCTGTGCCCTGGCACAGGCTCCATTTAAGGAAATGTACACATCATTTTTGTGATGATGTGATCAGTGAATAAAGTCAAATCCAAACGAGGAACAAAAGCATTCACTGCAGATCTTTGGCCACATTACTGTCTTTGATGGAGTGAATAGAGTCTCAATATTATTGTATTACATGATTTGTAACTGAAAAACAAGATTTGAAAATATTTTACTTACAGATTTTTAACTTTCAAAAAGCTTCCTGCTTTTACAAATGTCTATGAATATTTAAATGCAGATTTGTAAATGCATGCTGCGTTTAAGTGCTGGTGGAAAACTGGGACATCTGGGCTTTCAGCATATTTGTGTTTAATTTCAAAGTGTGAAAGACGTTTCTCTACATAAACAGAAGAGCTTTTCGCCCCTCAGTTAGAGCACATACATTTACCAACCACAGACTCTATACAGTAACCTATAAATGTAAATGTATGGTTAAAATAAGCTACTGCTAGGTGGTAGAGTTGTTCTTCTGCTGGAATACAGCCAGTCCAGGCAAAAAGCGGATACAGGTGTTGTGCTGTTTTCCCACTCCCCAGCTGTTACAAATCTTGTTTGCAATATTCACAGAAAGTGTATGTGCTTCTGCTCTGCATAGTCCAACATAGTTGAGAACATTTGCAAATGTATGTGGCAACTGTAAATGTCAAATTGCACCTTGGAGTGTGAAGACACATTTTCACACCATAGACATTTGCATTTTACACCTTATTGTGATGGTCTTTCCTATTGGTCACTGGAGTCAAATTTGATTGGATGAGCCTGAATGTTGCCAAACACTGTAACTGTGAAAATAATTTGCTGACTGGGCCGTCACATGCATTGCCTTTACTCAGGAATGATTTGATTGGCTGAATGTGTATAACTCATGCTGTTAATTGTAATTAATACATATATTATTATGATCATTTTATGCTATTTATGTATTTACATATATTATATACAATATGGATTATATGAGACACATGAAATTAACCTAAAATATTATCACAGTCAGGGATATTTTGACAGTTTGTTAATGACAGGAAATCATGCCATTGCTTTTATCAAACAGCAAACAAATGCAACAACAAAGCAAGCATCAACAATGACAAACATAAAGGAGTACAGATAACACATCCACACCAGCTTTCCTTCTATCACTGCATCCTCCATGTCAACCATGATGTCTACATTGGTCTGGTCGCCACAGAGCAGTTTCCTGCTCTTACTGCAGGAGTGTTAGCTCTCATCTCCAACCACTGAAACATATGAAGGAGCAGCAGTCCTTTAACTGCTGATTTTTTACAGTGAAAAAGAAATGTAATCATTAGTATTATAAATGATTAATGACCAAATCTTTAACTTGAATGTAGAAGGAGATTTTATAATAAATCGATCGATTCAATGGAGCATGCAATGTCTCAGTACACTTACTGTTGCCCCTCTATCTTTCTGTTCATTTATTCTATTCACCATTAGTAAAAAAAATAATACAATTATAACGACAGCAAAAAAGAAGAATATTCGGAATACTTTGACACTTTTTGGTAAGTTTACCTGGTGTGGCAAATGTATTCAACATAATAATTAGCTTAGCATAGGTTTACAAATCCCACATTCACCCCTTATCATGCAGGGGATAGCTCTCACAGTCCTTGCAGTACCGTCAGTCACCAGGTGGGGCTGCTAGAGAGCTGCGGGTGGAATTGACACTACAGAAATCATCAAGCCGTGAATGTTTCCCTGTATCATGTCACATATTTTCTTATCATTGAATGAACTCGTTTGGAAGAAGATGTGTCAGTTGAGATCTTCTGTTTCACTTAATCTTTGCCTCCCAGCTTCATTCATCCTCTGACAAACAAAGTGGCATTTTGAATCAATCTAACAGCGGTACTGTCTCATCTCGAGCCAAAAAAGTACAACTGAGTCAAAATCACACCATCATGTTTCAACCCAATTAACATCTCAGATAACTGCAAAGAAGAGCTTGACAACTGAAGAAGGAAATACAGATATAGTATTTTCACATATAAATAAATAAATAAAGATAAAATTACATTTAGCTGTGGAGCTTAAATCCACTTTTGTTAGTCGCTTTGGACAAAAGCATCTGCAAAATGAATGTGATGTAATGCAATCATTTGTAAGACTTTATGACAAATGATTTATTTATTTTCAGGTTCGGAGAGAATGTGTCAAACAGCCACAACTACTTTTTCCTCACTTCCTCTGCACCCTCAATCCTCTTCTCTCACACTTGCTTGAATCTGCTTTGAATTTTAATGGTTTTTCTCAGATGCAAATGATTACTTTGCATCATATCCTCTGAAGTTAATAGCCTGCGAGGGAGCACTGTGGAAAGCCTCTCTGTCTTGCCACTCGTTAGAAAGACATGTAAATTGTACTTATCACCTTCTCGGTGGCGTGACCCACCATCACAGGCATAATTTGATATCTGACATATTCTCACCCCAACTGGAGCGCATTTATACCCGCTACTGATTGAAATTGCGACCTCAGATTGGATATTCAGCTGCACATCTCCAGGTGGCATGCTTTGGGTCATCATGATGATTGTGTTGCAGTTCGCCTTCCAAATAACACAGGCCATTTCTTTCTCATATCAAGGCTTTTTTCGTTATGGGCTCTGGATTAAAGAAATCCACAATATCCAGAGTAGCTGCCTCTGCGAGTTCAGAGGCAACATTTTACTCTGTCACCCTGAGCATTAGCTTGAATAACATTAAAAGGGCATACAGATTTTTGTGGTATGAGACGATTGGGACTACCTCAAGGTGACTGTGTTGTGCATAATGGATTTCATGCTTTTATATCATCCTGGCTAGACTGCTGCAATTCCATCTTCACCTGCCTCAGCAATTCGTCTCTGGACCGTCTACAAATGGTCCAGAACGCTGCTGCAAGGCTGTTGACCAGGTCCAGCAGGACAAGTCAAGTCACACCCATTTTATCTTTCTTAAACTGGCTTTCCATCCATTCCGCATTCATTTTAAGGGTGTTTTTATGTATAGAGCACTGCATGGTCAGGCACAAGCGTACATCTCTGACCTTCTCCATCCTTACATCACCTGTAGGCAGTGTTGGGGAGTAACTAGTTACATGTAACCGTGTTACGTAATTAAATTACAAAATAAAGGTAACTATAATCCGTTACAGTTCCTAAGAAAAATATGTAATGAAATTACAGTTACTAATCACAGTGTTGGTGATTACAAAGGGGTTACATCCAAATATATTCTTTCGGTAAAATAATTGTTCATTTGTCCCAACAGCAACACTTGCTGGAGACTCAAAACTACTTTCCTCATGAAAACAGAAA
>JAVQJD010095352.1:2500-12832 GCA_036023655.1 Nannoperca australis | reverse complement strand
AATCGCAAGTGCTATAAGTAGGTACATCGCTGCCAATGGCAGAATCAGAAGAGCATTAGATCAAGGAACCAATGATCTTAGTACATTATCAAATACAATACATTCAAACTAGCAATACCATCAGACTAGCAATATCATTCCACTATGGTATTGTGTAATATGCTATACTTATAGAAACAATGTGACGTTTAAGTGCTGTTGTATTCCCGTATTCCCGGAAACAAAGACGATGGATTTAATTAGAGTTAATTATGAATGAAAGTCTGCAACAGGCTTCGTTGTCAGTAGACAGGAATAAGAAGAGTAACTTGGTTATGTTTCTATCTTTGTTCAGTGATTCCTTCACAAAACAACATGTTAGTCCTTCTCTCGAAGATCTTTTAAAATGTCCTGAATCTGCTGATCGCTGTTAGCAAATGTTACTCATAAAGAGTAAAGAGTGCGTTTGTTGGGAACTATTTTCAGCGGCGGATCGATATAATAATAGTATTTCTGTCCCCAGGACCATGTCTATGGGTAAACCACAGTGTGGCGTCATGGTAACGCAGCAACACGTCACCCGACGCTCGCTGAGGTGTTTCTGACAACAACGCAGTAGAAACGTTGGTCGTTACAGAATCCTCTTCACCCTCAGCTCCAACATACACGGGATGACGTGTTTACTATTAAACAAGGCAGCAACTGCCTGGGGGCCCTAACACAGAACGTTTCCGGCCCCTGATAGCTGTGGTATAATACTGTATGATGTTTAGATATAATACATATAACTTATTCACATCCTTCAAGCATCAATGTGAAATGAATAAATTAATCCTGCAGAAGAATTCACAGCTAAAAGTACTTAAAGAATCAAAAGTGCTGTTTATTCAGCAGCGTTGCTCCTGTCAGTGATATATTCTAGATCACATTATCAGACATTTGTGTGTAAACCGCATTTTAACTGTTAATTTCAACTTCTTTGCCGTCAGATAAATGTACTGGAGATACCATATTTATATTTAGTAGGTTGTTGTGTACAAATGACAGCCCTTCTTTCTGTTGCTGCCTCATTGATCCATGAAACAACGGGTCAGATGAGTTCATGTGGGTCACTCGTAGTGAACATCTGAACGTTTCAGCTCCTTGTTCCGGTTTTTACGACCTGCAAATTGACATTTATTGGTGATAATTGTCTTTTTGTCCCTTTTACGTATTGCAGTGTGATTGGTTGTTGTGACAGTGAGGTACAGTTAAAGTTGGTGATGCTGGCACATACATGGATCAGCTGCTTCTCGACTGTCTGAGAATAATAACCCTCCCGTGTGCACAGATTAGAAGGCCGTTACCACTGAAGACCACATGAAACACCGAGGTCCACTGGTCTTCTAACAGTCTTTATGCTTTTACTGCCTCTGTCTTGCAACTCGGGCGACTTAGACAGGAAGTGCACAGTTTGAACTCCGGGGTGCCAAGAATCAATACAGGGACTCGGGTACTACAGACAAACACAGCATGATACCTAATGATTAGAGACTTTGTTGTGTCTCCACAAGTGTGTGAAATGATACGATCATTATACTATTATTTGGTAAAATGTCAATATTCAATTCAGCTTCGTTTTATTTATATATCATAAAGTCATCTCAGGGCTCTTTTTCATGGAGAGCAGGTCAAGACCGACTGTTCCCACCGTGAGCAAGCAAGAAACAACCCTCTTTTAAACAGGCAGAACCAGAACCTCGACCGGTCGGGTTGAGACAGTGAGAGGAGAGAGAAAGCACAACTACGAGAAGGGGAAGCAAGTAACGAGCATTAAAGACGAGTGCACCCACTTTAAGTGCTGGTTTTGTTATTCTAAGTGTCTGAGAGCATTGTGGAAGGATCCCTGCAGAGACTCACCTTCGGGTAAAGAGTGAGGTCCGTTTGTCTTCCTGCAACAACTCAACAAAACTAACAAACTAGACTGTACAACACGTTGTGCACTGGTTGAATTTACAGCAGCTGTTCTCTCCTCTCGGGTCATTCCCGACATCTTTATTCTTGTAAGGCAGCACAAAGCAAGAGGACAGACTTTAAACAGGCTTTGTTTCCTCCACACAGGACAGCTCTCTGTACAGGATGCATTTATGGAGCTCTCTGTTGAGGCCAAATCACCACCAAACAACAAGACATCGCTCATCTTCTTCACACTTCCATGCACTCTGAATACTGATGTGTTTCACGCCGTCAGACCCTCAGAGAGCCTCTACGGCTCTGTCCACAGAGACACTCGGCTGTTGTGCATCTTCCACTTCCAGTTGGGTTTGAAGATGGTTTTCTTACTTAATAAAATATCCCTTAATCCTATCTTAATCCACGGGCACATCCCAAGACCCCCCCCCCCCAGCCCAACAGGGGTGCATGAAACAGGAAACCACGCGAGGAACATTTGCACTGTGTTAATACTAATTAAGACAAGTTCTCTCCGGCAGAGCTGTTACCTGTTTAACACACACCTCTGCGTTTATTCCGATTGTGAATCCATTATGGATTAACCCAGACTATGATGAATATTGTAAACTATTTATTAAGCTAAATGTTGTAAATGATGTAACTCACATGATTTTTCAGCCTCACATGACTGAATGAAGTTGTGATAAATGACTCACTTTAAATTGTATTAATAATAAAAGTTAACGGGGAAATAACAGATTGTGAAAAGAAAGATTCTAATAAATTATGGATTTCTTGTTGTTCAGACCTGCAATTAACAGATTCAAATAAATACATCAGATATATTTATATTATTATGAGTATCTGCTTACATGCAGCTGCAGCTGCAGACAGACAGGCAGGCAGGCAGACAGACAGGTGGACCAGTAACAAGTACCTGGCAGGTTCAGGTTCAGGAGACAGAAGCAGGAGGAAAACATCCTAAACTAAGCACATGTGTAGCAGTACAAACCCACAGAGAACAACAAAAGGACTGATGAGTGCACGAGCTGCAGGTGGGAAGATTGTGAAGGGGTGAGGTGACTGCAGGGCAGGTGGGAGTGGCAGGACCATGAATGGCAGGAGGAAAGTGTGGAGAGGAGTTACAGGGCAGCACTGATGATGGAAATGATCAGATTCACAGCAAAACACTGTGATAGCTTCTGTGTTATAACCTGGGATAGCGTCTGTTAGCTTCTGTGATAACTTCTGTGTTAGCTTCTGTGATAGCTGCCATGTTAGCTTCTGTGATAGCTTCTGTTAGTTTCTGTGTTAGCTTCTGTGATAGCTGCCATGTTAGCTTCTGTGATAGCTTCTGTTAGTTTCTGTGTTAGCTTCTGTGATAGCTTCCATGATAGCTTCTGTTAGTTTCTGTGATAGCTTCTGTTAGTTTCTGTGTTAGCTTCTGTGTTAGCTTCTGTGATAACTTCTGGGATAGCTTCTGTTAGCTTCTGTGTTAGCTTCTGTGATAGCTTCCATGTTAGCTTCTGTGACAGCTTCTGTTAGTTTCTGTGTTAGCTTCTGTGATAACTTCTGTGTTAGCTTCGGTGATAACTTCTGTGTTAGCTTCTGGGATAGCTTCTGTGTTAGCTTCTGTGTTTGCTTCTGTGATAACTTCTGTGTTAGCTTCTGTGATAGCTTCTGTTAGCTTCTGTGTTAGCCTTTCACATGACCTAACCCTGTCCGTCGTCTTCCTCTCTCCGTGTGTCTCCAGCCGGGTCTTCAGGATGGTAGCAGGGTGCCCCGGCGTGTCTGAGGACAGTAGCCAGCAGCAGTCATGGAGGTGGAGGGCACCGCCGAGCCGGCCTACGTGGACGTGGATCAGGGTCTGACTCTGGCCTGCATCGCCTTCCTCTGCGTGCTGCTAGTGGCCATGATCATCCGCTGTGCAAAGGTCATCATGGACCCCTACAGCGCCATCCCCACCTCCACATGGGAGGAACAGCACCTGGACGACTGACACACACACACACACACACACACACACACTCTCACACACTTCCAGATGTTTTAAAATGAGGAAGAAGCACTCAAGAAAACACAGAACTTCTACTGCTCGAATGCACGCTCTAAAATGGTGCAAGCCTGAAGAACCATTTGCTGATACTTTAACAGTTTTTAAGTCTATGTATTCTTTGAAAGGGTTCTTTATAGAACCACAGAGCACTGCAGAACATGTTTGCTCAGCGTAGAGAGAAGTGTGAGCATGAAACCTACACATGGAGGAGGAAGAAGGTGGGAAGCAGCTGGATTCTGTCTGCCAACAAAGCCATCGATTACGATTACAACCCCAGAGTAAAGCACAGAAACCTGGCTTTTGTATCTAGCTAGAGATGCTGCCTTACGAACAAACACAATCGGTAATGACAAGTAGGCGCCATCCTTGATCTGACCGCACTTTCCCTTTACAGACTGGAACGGCGAAGGTCCACACGGAGACAGAAGCAGAAGAAATCCTCGCTCCTAGTCTGAAAGCCGTAGTTTTGGTCATCATAGCTAATAGCTGAGATGTGGGGACGTGGCCAATCACGATAAAGAATAATAAAATGTCAACTCCCATCACAGTTTACAGACCGATGGTAATCTGACGAGACTATTAAACTAGTTTAAACCTGTTTACAACCTGACGGATCACCTGACTGCTTGTGCTTCCTGTTGTGTTAGATATTACTGTATTTCTATAAATAGAAACTGTGGCCAAAACTACCAAAATAAGACCCAAGTTGTTATAAACCAAAGTATAATAAGTCACAAGAAATTAGCACAGTGCTTTGTGGATAATTATATAAATATATATATATTTTAAATGACCTTCCCAATGCACTGCCACACGAGGCGTTCTTACTTCTGGAACAGATCCTGAAAGTCCTGGTCTCACTAACAAAGATCAAGATATCGAATGGTTTAGTGCATATTACGGATGGAAGAGAGCAATCGTGATGTAGGAGGGTCCAGAGGGAGGAATCAGGGTGGTGCAGGATGGACTGTTCAAGGCGTGGACATCATGGGAAGTGTCTGTTGTTAATGTCCAACACCAGATCACTGCAGTGTCCCTTTAAATCCCACACGATATTAATATAATGTAGGGACTGTGTCTGTTGATTCCACTGCAAGATGAAGTGGTGTGTGACACTTTTAAGCGTCGCTCCTCAGCGTTTCTCTCTTTATTGTAAACCACACGGGCAGATTTTGTATGTTTTATACGTGATCGTGACTTTCTTACAGGACTTCAGTGTCTGAGTATTCCTGTCGAGCATCAGCGCTCAGACAATCTGTTGCCATTCAGCCTTTGTGGTAGTCGTCATGCTTGACTAAGTGCTACTGCCACAGCATGTCCTCTCCTGTTGCTGCAAAACAGGCGTGTCATGCTGTCCAACGTGTCCCGGCTCACGGCAGGATGACGTCTGAAACCCAGACCATCGCTTCTGTTCATAAATGGGCTGAGCTGTTAGTTGAATCTGTCATTCCTCCTCTATGAAATGATTGTGTGTTGCATGAAGTGCCTATGCTTACAGTAAACCACAGAAGAGCCATTTAGCACAATGCTGGGATGCTTGAGGTCATGAAATAACCTGTTTAATATGCTGTATAACAATGAGGTTGTTATAACACCTCCCCTTTCCCACAATACAGAATAAACTTGGTGAAAACAACATAGTTGGACGCAAAATGTTGGAGTTTATCTGAGCACACAGAAACCTGCAGCTCCCCCCTGCACCCGCTGCTCGTAACTTAAGAATAATTAACGTATAACTAATATTCAGAAGAGAAGAAACAAACATCAACTGTCATCAAAGTGCTACGGGATTGATTGTAAGTTTAGGAAACGGGATCCTTGGGGACCTGATATTCCTGATATGGTCTACTGTCGTCAGGCTGCTGCTTTCACAAACACGACAGCCGTCAAATACAACAACGTACAAACAGCAGTTCAACACTCAGCTGTCTAAAAATGTCCTTTTAAATGAGCTGTCATGTTTGCAGTAACTTCCAGCAGCTGCTCACATGAGGGTATTCAGTACGACATACATGTTAACTCTAAAAAGATGATTGTTAAACCCAAGAAAGAACAGAAGTCATGTGATCAGGGAGGACGTATGTGCTGCAAACTGTGTGCACAAGCAAACTTCACGTGTACAGAGGATGTAAAACGTGAAACAGCTGTTCAAAGCCGCTCGGTGCTGCAGCTGCAGTGAAGAGAACCACCCTTTCCAGCAGCGCTGAGGAATGTTATACATACATGTGTGTGTTGATTCATTTATTCAAAATATAAATTATAGTGGCTTTAAACTAATGTTTCAAGCACTTCCTCCAAGTGTCTTCATGTGTTGTAATAACTGTGGATGTGAGAATGGATGTTGTTGGACCTATGTGTCTGGAATAAAGGGGAAATAATAATAATACAGTTAAATGATATTCCAAGTCCTCATACCTAAACGTACCACATGTACAGGTGTACTGGTTTGGTTAGTTTTAGACAAAAGTCATGGTTAGATGTTAAAACAAGTACTCTAGTTACGAAAGTTAACTTTGTGAGAAAAATATGCGTTTAGAAATTGTACCTGCTCGGGGAAGTCAGGTACTTTAACAACATGAAACACAGCCACACCCAAAAAACCCACGTCTGAATGAGCTGCGGAGACAAACCCACGTCTGAATGAGCTGCGGAGACAACAGAACAAACACTTTCAGTGGACAAACAGCTCGCACAGGAGAGAACGAGAGAGAGGATCTTTAAAGAAACCATCAAGAGGACTGCTCCTGTCCACTGAGGGCTTTATAATTGAACACAAATGAAGTTGGAAGCTAACCTCGCATTATTTTGGACATGTAATTGGGTCAAACCAAAAGCCTGATGAAATTTCCTTCAGTGCTCATCCACGGGGAACCGGCTGCCAGCCCCAAGGCCTTATTCATTAACTTCTATCTCACATTAAAGGAGAAATGGCACAGAGATGAAAATCTCCAGTCGGGCTTAGTGTCAAGGGCATTTTCTGCACATTTCCTCGTGCACGGGGCTTTGAAGGTCAAGTTCAAGGTGCATACAGTATCTTATGATAATGAGGTCGACATTGTGAGAATGTAAAACAGTGATTTCAGTTAAACTGCGTCTCTCTCGTGGTGTTAAGCTCGGCTCTGTGCCGGCAGCCTCCCGTCTGCTTCAGCCTGTGTTTCTATGAAAAGCTTCCTGAAGCAGGAAGCCAGTGTAAATAAAAAGAATGATTAATATGTGTGGAGAAAGCCACACTTATTAGTTATAACTCAGAACTGCTTATTGAGTTGATATCATACAGTGTTTGTTTGGACTGAAGGTTTATCAGACAACACATGTCCAACATTAACGGAACAAATATGACATAATGAAATAAATAAGCGAGCTAATTTCAAAAACTCAGGTTAATATCAAATGCTTTCTTTTCACAATAAAATGTCACTTTTATTTCATGCCGGCAGTTTTTATTTCACAATAGACTTTTCATAAAATATGTTGCTTTGGTCTGAACAAGAAGGCAGCCAATCATAAAACTCCCTGAACTGCCAGGTAAAGACTTCACACACTGAATATCGTTGTTCTGTTTAAAGTTATTTCTATTTCCTTTATTTCCTGATTTAATGTGTAAAGCCCAGAATGATTGATGACTGTTGATGCATCTCATTGTCTGGGAGTAAATCAGATATAATAAATGATTTAATGGTTGTAATAATGTGCAATAAAAACCAAGCAAACAAGCAGCAACATGAGCAGCAACAAGCGAAGGACAAGGTGGTGTTTGATAGATCGCACTAAAACCAGAGAAATGCATACGACCAGTAAAACATGTGTTCTACACATCTACTGTATTTAATCTGTAGAATCTGATGTCAGAAAGATGATTTGTCAGAATGATTTGATTCTTTTCATCCACAGTCGTGGTCTCAGGGTGGAGTTGTGGAGTTGTGGAGTTGTGGAGTTGTGGGTTTGAATCCCAGCTGCGCCGCTGTCGTAGCTTTGATGCTCGTTAAACTGACGGTGTCTGGACTCGGACGTGGATCGGGACGCCGACAGGGGGCCGTTCAAATAATGCAAACAAGTTCCTCACGCACTCAGACATGCATGCAAAACACACACACACACACACACACACACACACACAATACTTGATCAATTCATTGTTGGTTTGGAGCTGCACATTCGTTGATAAGGAAGAAAAACATAGAATATGAGTGAATGAGTCGACAGGAAGATAAAACACACAAACACGACGAGATTAAAGAGATGATTTCATTATAAATCAGGAGACAACACATCAGTAACACTGATCCTGGTACAGCAGTAACACTGTGGTGTGTACAGAGCTGTGTGTGTGTGTGTGTGTGTGTGTGTGTGTGTGTGTTTCAGTGCTGCAGGGCAGGGAGGATGCTTCCCATGCAGGCTCCGAAGCCCACCCTGTATCCATCTCCTTGACAGTAACCTAGACGAGGAGGAGGTGGGACATGCTTCGTGAGTATTTTTGGGGCATTATATGCTTTTTATTTATTTTCTTGTCAACAGCAGAGAGACGGCAAAACACACACAGTAACATTTATTTATTTTCAATGTTTTACTTTTATCTCACTACATTTTTTTGTACTTTTACTTGAGTAAGATTTCTCTAAAGTCAAATATTCTAATAACTCTTTCACTTAACTGCATCATTTTATTCCTGGTGTTGATTTTACTCCAATAATATAAATAATTATCAGTAATGAAACAGACATTTTGCTGCACAACCTGCAGTTTTTTGTTGTTTTCCTAATGAATAAGAGCCTTTTAAATCAGAACCCCCCCGTATTTGATTATATTTGATGATTTATGATATTTCCCCGCATGGTGTGATATCCAGCGGCTGCTGTCTGACCTGTGATGGTGACTTCATCTCCGTCCTTCAGGAAGGTTCTGGTTTCTCCTCCTCCCACATCGATGCTCTTAGACCCCCTCCACGACAGCTCCAGCATGGACCCAAAACTCTCTGGATCCTGTTGAGATACAGTTCACACACACAAATGTAATAAAACCCAGAGAGAGGTAGATAATGTAATGCAAATGTCTTGTTTCACCAGCTGCCTCGGGTCCAACAGAATGTCTTTAATTCATTGTTTTTTGGGTCTTTTTAATGGTATTTTGCTTTATTTGACGGTGGAGGCTCGTACTCGAACCCTGGCTGCTGTGGTAACACTGCATGCAGACACTCACAGGTCCACTGATGGTACCAGAAGCCAGCAGGTCTCCCGGTCTGGCGTTGCAGCCGTTGACTGTGTGATGGACGAGCTGCTGCTTTATGGTCCAGTACATGTGCTGGAGACAGAGAGACAGATCTACATATAATAACGTAGCGTCACAGCGGATCCCGTCCAGAACGAGGGTCTTACCTTAAAGTTCGACCTGCAGATGGTTGCTGCCTCGTCCGTGTCCTGTCCTGAAAGAACAAACAGCTGAAACAGTGATTCATAGTGGACGTGTACAGTTTCAGTCAGTGCCAGGAACATTTACTGCACTTTAATATCATGTTGAGGAACCATGTGTACATTTTATCCCACTACATTTATGTGAAAGCTGTAGTTACTGGTACCTTTTCTTCTGATTATAAAGTATCATACGTTGTTATTCAGTACATCAAACTACCCAACAGTAAAGAGTTAGTTATAATAATCCAGTAACACATTATATAATATAATAAGGATGGCGCTGTTCCATAACGAGGACTTGGGGACTTCAAGTTCACTTCACTTTTGCTGAAGTCGAGCGCTGAATGCAGGACTTTTATTTGTTTGTAGTTCTGTGATGCTACTTTTTCTTAAACCAAATTTAAATTATAAAAAAGAAAAACTTGTCAAATATGTAAAAATATATTTCAAAATTGTGAATAAATTTGAGAAACTCTGGGCGCATGATTGATTTCACTCAGAACATAGTTCACAGTGCTTTCACATGATGTCACAGGCCTAAAATACTGCACCTTAATACTAAAACTGATCACAAAGCTGCTAAAGAGGGAGATAAACTGTTCCACACTATACTGCGCACAGTGACAGCAACATGGGTGTTGTGTAAAGTACCTTTCAGTGACACAAACAGGTTAATGTTGAAAGTGTAGGCGTCGTGGTGCTGCAGGTAGGGGAGGGGCTGTGGGTCCTGCAGGAAGAGGACAAACTCAGACGTTCACTACGGAGAGACAAAGATCTTCTATTCTTAAGCACCACTGAGACCACGGCAGAGACTCGGGCGCCTCCCTGGACCGCAGCTGTTTCTACATGGACTTTACCTTTGATGGTAGCATGTTTTATTTAATTTCATTATACATTTCATTCTCGTTTAGACAGAAAGGAGTTAAGTGTTTTTATGTTATAATAAATGTTATTTCC